>LBNU01028431.1:47935-113800 GCA_014162995.1 Artemisia annua
GTATATATATATATATATATATATATATATATATATATATATATATATATATATATATATATATATATATATATATATATATATATATATATATATATATATATATATATATATATATATTTGGTAAATAAAATTTTTATTTTTAGTTATTTGTTTGAATAAAAAATGTAATTTGTTTTAATTTCTATTTTGTTTAAATAAGTGGAAAAAATGATAAAAGTGAGGCCCAAAAAGTTGAGTTAAAGTGAGTTAATGTTGAGTTATTGTTGTGGGTGTTGAGTTAAAGTGTTGAGTTATTGTCTTAAAGTTGACGTGGCGCTGAGTTATTGAATAACTCGTGTTACTAATGCACATGCTCTAAGAATAATGTTCATCTCTGCATTAAACTTCTCTCAACCAATTTTCTTTATCACAAATTATACGCATTTTTATTTCTTAAACATAACTCTTATTGCTACGTTTAGCAAAACATTTTGAATATTCGTCCTTTTGAACTTTGAAGTACAAACTTGAATACACAATTTTTCAATCTCTTAATATTATATCTAACGAATCTCTTAAATTAAACAACATCTTATCTAAGTACAACAATATTGAAAAAAAGTTGAAAACACATATGCTAGTCATAAATATCAACTACTCTTGTATTCTACTACTATAGTATACTTTTTTATTTATAAGTGAACACAACGTTATATATCTTGAAGTTTGCAAATTAACAAATTAAACTATAAACACTTGAAATACTCGCTAGCTTCGAGTACCATTTCTATTATTTGATTCACGTTCCAATGATCATTTTGTGGTTTATTATGAAATTTAAATTTATTTTGTTATCAAAACGAAAAGAAAAGGTTAAAATGGTAATTTAAGAATGAGAGGTGGCAGGTTATTGATGAAGTGGATGAGTGGGCGTGGGGGGTTGGTTGTAACATTCAAATTTTGGGGTGTTTAGGTGTAACTGTGAAAGTGACGCGTCATGAAAATGAGATGTGTTTAATTTTTGTTTTAAAATGAGCGGGAATGACAATGACTTACCTCATGCCACGTGGACATATGCAGGACCCTTGACGCCGGCTAATTTCTACGAGCCTATTCGAAATAAATGTTTGAGCTAATTCTAATTTAACTTTTGCGTTAAAAAATTGTATGTTTTCAATCTCAAATAGATGTTTTTCGCTGTTATTATTAGATTGCAAAAATTGCGAATCGGTAGTCGGGCGGTCGATCTTTTTGTAGCTTATAATCGGACTAGGCAAGATTAATTGGATTGACATTTTCGATAAGTTTTGGTACTTTCGGCGAGTTATGGGTTTTGGTAAAAACTGAACCGCATCCGCAATTGCTATTTTTAAAAAGTGAGAATCCGCAACCGCGCGGTTTTGTGGTTTGGTTTTGCGGATTTTAAAGATTTTTTTTCTCCTAAAATTATATTTTTCATATATATATTTATTATAGAATAAATATATTATAAGATTACATGATGGGTTGAAACAATATATACAAAATATTGTGTATTAATATGAAATTATAAATCTACACAATAGTAAAATTCTAATAAGGTGAAGAATTTTAAAAACTTCGATAATAAATTGATAGAAAAATAAAATAAATGATCTAAAAACTCAGAAAATAATTAACCTATAAAATGCGTTTGAAATAATTAATTATAAAAGTCTAAATAAAAGTATTTTATCATACAAAAATTAGGAAATTTAGTTGGTTTATTTAGAAAAAAAATATTTGAATATAATTTCGCGGTGCGGTGCGGTTATTGCGGTGCAATTTTTCGTTGGAAACCGAAATCGCACCGCAAAATGCGGTTTTTTTCTAATTTTCAGTAACCGCACCCGCGGTTTTTGTTGCGGTTTCGGTTTTTGCGGTGCGGGTTTTGCGTTTTTTTTTTTTCTGATTTGCGGTGCGGTTCCTGCTCACCCTTACCTGAAACTTAACTTTTGAATTAATTAATAACATGAATCATTAAGACTAAAATCTTATATATTAGGATTGAATCTTTTAATATAACAGATTAATGTTAATTGAACTCACTTACCATATAAAGATGTGACAATATGCTAGCTTTCTCAAAAACGAAAGAAAGTAAAGATTAACTTAGGGCATGTTTGGTATAGGACTTTAGATTGGGTTTCATGTTGAAATGACATTAGACGCATATTTGGTTCACTCTTTGGATTAGAAGAATGATTCTAGGATTCAAAAATGATAGATGCCATCTTCCTTGGTTTTGCTTAGGTTTTAATTTTTGTGGGCCTTTATTTTTTTCTCACTCTCTATACAATGGGACTTACACATTATATTTTATCACTTTTCTATTTCTTTACTAACAAATAATCTAATTTTATTCAAGATTTATTATAAAATATATACTTAATTAAATATAATTTCTCTCTTATAAACCTACCTCAAATCCAAATCCTATACCAAATCTATATCTTAATCCAAACCCACTTATAAACCAAACGGGCTCTTATTTATACTACGTGATGATAACGTTTTCTTGCTATGTTTGTACTCTTTCATACAGTATGAAGTTATTATCCTACATAATCTTTTTCACGCTTTCATGTAACACACGGTATACAGGAGTAAAAAAAAAAAAAAAAAAAAAAAAAAAAAAAAAAAAAAAAAAAAAAAAAAAAAAAAAAAAAAAAAAAAAAAAAAAAAAAAAAAAAACTAAAATCACATAAGTTTACATAAATTTTTTCACACAATGATATATGTCATGTTAACTTCCTTTTACCACTCAGCTTTTTAAGTCTTCGAAAGTCGAAACAATCGCGCACTAGATCTACAAAGTCAATGGTGATCACTTGATAAATAAGTAACGTCATATTATAAAGCTTTATATTAAAGGCCTCTTTTAAATGTTGCTTGCAAACATCGTTGCTCACAAGCCCACTAATAAGTGATTGCATACAGCATGAAGATTGTCTTGCAAGGTTACATGAAAGGTATTATAATGATCACTTTTAGTTTTATTTTATATTCCGTACAAATTAATTCATATATATGATACTGTCGAAAATGCATTTAGTCACCTTTAAATGTATCTTGAAAATTTCAAACTAAAATTACTCGTAATTTGTGTGTATATACTTTTTCAAGAAAAAAAAAATGATGGTATCAAGTTAAATCAAACATTTATTTCATGGAAAATATACGTATATGAATCGTGCCTTTGTATTCAGGTTGAAAACTAACATTTTACCAATACCAAGATGGGTTCCAATGTTCCATGATTTATTCTTTGTGAATTTTAATGTTATATAAAGACCAGTTTCCCCCATATTTGTAAAATGCATTTGTTACGATTGAGGCTTATTTTCTGGTTATCACACATGATCTCCGAAATCAACACGACGACCCTGTTATTCAACGCTTCTTTTCGTGTACTTATAAATTAATCGTTTTGATCGTTACCTAACCCAAATTTGTTACACAACTTTTTCGTAGGCATATCGTATATGCACTATGAAGTCGGTTTGTATTTTTTTGGATGAGAGGAGAATAATGTGGCAGATGGTTGCGATTCGTGAACCAACGATGGTGTATTGATAAAATGAATGCCCACATGCACATGTTCTATAGATTTAAAGTGGTCCATGTTGCATTATGTCTATAGAGTAAGGATCAAATGAGAAATATAATTAAGATGAGAAGAATGAGAAGAAACCACAACCACAAATATTAGATGCACTCACAAAAATAGATGCATTTCCCTATTATTTCTCTTTCCTTATTTAAAATATATGGTCACAATTTTTTCTCATTCTTCTCATTTCAATTATTCTTCTCACTAGATCCATACTCTATGTCTATATTGTAATGTTAAGAAAACTTGAGAATTGGAGCAAACTCTATGTATTTGCTCTATTTTATGCACTGGTCCCATATGGTTTGGGATTGTTACTTGCATTTAGGAGTTAACATAGTAAGTGATAAAGAAGTTTATATCTACTAGTCACCTCATATTAAACTGCCAATTCAAGCTATGTGATATATGAGGGTGGGCGTATTGATAACCTTCATTTATTTCAGCGTTACATCAACTTTTCATTACACCATTTAACCCACCACCTAACAGCTGTACTGATAACCATCTAACCAAACACATAAAAATACATCACTTTATACAAACATATACCAGAATATACCACAGACACACACTCCAATTTCCCTCCCTCGAGCGCCAAGGAGGAGCTCTGTCATGGTCTTGGAGTTTGAAGCAATACCTTCACATGTGAAGCAATAGCATCATAACACCTGGTCTTAGAATCGATTTCGAATCAAAACAAAACATGTTCAAAATGTTAAATACATTGACACTTGTTTATTAGCCAAGATGATCAAATTTGTGTTGGTTCTGAAATTTGCAAGTAAAAATTTAACTTTTACTTACTTTATTTTAGAGACGGACTTAATAATTAAACTTTGAGAGCCTACTTAACTCATTTAATAATTAATACTTGCACTTTGTTCTAGAGTTATACTTTGAGGGAAAAGAAAAAAAAAAAAATTGTTGTAAAGACTTTTTAGAAAGGGATAATGAAACTCAAAGGTCACCTTATTTTTGGGATGAAAGGAAACCTTATTACACACATATTATGTTGTATTATATCTTCCCAATATTTTTCTTGTTTTGAAATTGCAAAACATTGCCACATGGACAAGAGCCATCTACTAAATATTTATAGAATGTTAGGCTGGGTGTAGTGGTATAAAGTCGACCGGGTCCGAGCCTATGTGGAAGACCTTCGATGCGTCCCACCCTGGTACACGACCCACCATCAGATGCATCGCAGGAGGGAGAAATGGATGAATCGGTCGTATATGCGACCGACTTGATAGGAAGAAGGGACGAGTGTTTGTGTGTGTGTGGGTGTTTTTAGTGTTTTTTGGATATGTTTTTAATGATGTCCTCGGTCTCATTGTTACACTAAATTGGTCACGAAGTAGTCCTGAAAAAAAATGATGTGGCAATGAAGATGTCGATCTCTTTACAGTCACCATCGCACCCGCTCTTAAGAAATGAAGAAACAAAGAACACATACTCATTGTTACACTACCAGCTTTTTATAGACGATATTTCCCACCTAAGAGAGAGAGTTTTGAAGCTTCACTTGTATCACATGACACACATGATATATAGGTGAGACTGATGTGACGTGTTGGGTCATTTTTGTCAAGAACGACTCCGATCCGTTAAAGGCTTTTACTCAAGTTCCAACAAGGACATTTAGAAATTGACCATTACTTTGTTGACGTGTTAGCGATAGTTTACAAACCTCATCAACGTTCTTTCAATGCACATTAATTTGTGCAAATTCTTTTACTATGTTGTTTTGGGTTAGTTTGTGTCGTTTGACACTGGTCACAAATTCTACGCTAAACTGAGTCGTTTGATTATAAGGTTGATTATGACATGTTCTTGCCTGGGAATGTTTTCGAGCTTCATCTTCATTTTTTCATTAACACAAGTTGGTCGATTTATTTGTAGGCTTGAGCCACTACGTCATTGATACAGAACACCTGAATCACTCGATATGAAAAGTTGGTTGTCAATCGCTGACACGTCAACAAAGAGTTGCTTATTATGGTGTTTTATTTTCTACGAATTAAACATCAATATAAGCAAGGACCATATTCCGACATCCAACATGAAAAAATATGATATACCAATAACAATTGTTTGAACACAGTCTCACATAAATAGTCTAATTTGCAATTGAGAAAAGAGAAACGGGATGACTCAAAGCCTCCACCTTTGCTCTTCAGTACATTCGAAATACTAAAAGGATCAATTTACCAAGACTAAAAGTCGATAATTGGTTCTCCAATTTTGAGATTACGCTCCAAAGTCCACGGCAAGTTGAAGAGTTTTGCCGTGACAAACTTGAAGATTTTATTCACATTTATGTTGTAAGACGCGCTCGAGAAGAACAAGGTAGCGTTGATGGCCTTGGCGTATGCTCTTGCCTGCAATTTAAAGAAATGAAACATGTAGAATACAGAGTTATAAGCAACTCCTTATTTGCAAGTAGTTGGGTTAAACAAGTTACTGTAATATTTTCTTTGGTAAGAAAGGTTTTCAAATCATCACTCTTTGGCAAATAGGTTAGTATCATTGATGCAAGAACATGATCATGACAAAAAGAAGTATTTATGTGTCACAATACTAACATTTGACGTGCTCATTTTTTCATATCTAACAAAATTTTCGTCTTTACAAACATATATGAGGTGCGGTTTATGGAGAAGAATCGCAGCAGGCTTAACAGTTAACATGAATCCCCACTTACGATTATGCCGAACCAACATTTTTGTGAAAAAAACATAAGAAATAAACTTAAAATAACAATGCTCATTAAATCAAAGAAAGAAAAACAATTAAACTTTGAAAATATTCATACTAGTAAAGATAAAAAGTGAAAAAGTTACCTCACTTGAAATTGTCCATTGCATATCAATCGGGTATTCAATGAAATCATCAAACTTGCTACCAACCATAACCGGAATTGCCGTCTAAAATCAATCACATAATCATAGCAAATTAATTTAAAAATCATTTTCCATATATATATTTTTTAATGAAATAATTTTGCATATACTCACTTGATTATATTTCCTTGCTTGTTGATACCAATTAATTACACTGAAATAATAATTAGAACAAAAAAACAAGATATATCAATCATCAATTTTAAAAAACCATAAAAACATGAAAGAAATTCTTTGAACACCATACCTATTCAATGTACAACGGCTCGTTAGATCAAACATGAACAACATTGCAACAGAGTCTTTACAAGCTTCACGAATTCCTTTCGTGCAATCACCATCATCTACAATAAAAACTATTAATTTTCGTGAATGGCATATAACATCAACACCTACGTTACATACATTACATCAAACGTTCATAGAATTTAGCAAATGCATTACTTGTAAAATCGTTAACTGTCCTACTCATGTAAAATTTGTTAAACTTTCTATAGATGTAACACATTATGTAAATTCAACGATTCTATACAAGAAAATGTCCATGCATCAAACCTAATGCTTCACTTGCATAAAACACAAAACAATATAAGTTCTCATGAAATGCGCATTCATAAAATAGAACACTTTGCATCAAACAAAACATTTATTAAAAGTACTTTTTGTAGAACAAAACATTAATAAATCATAAATGTACATTTTTGTAAACATGTAGCATCCAAAAAATGATGGTAAACAATGGGACATAAATTACTGATTTTTACCTAGAGAAAAAGCATCACCACCAACTTCCCAAATACTGTAAAAAATCCTAGCACCTTTAACAGTTAAAACTTTATCCACCGGAGTCATCACTTCCGTCACCTTTTCTTGTTTTCCATCTTTTCCAACATACTTCTCCTACAAAAAAAAATAAAAATAAAAATAAAAATCGACACTTCATTATTCAAAAAACTAAAACATGGGTATTAGTCACCTAATCACAATCTCAAAAGGGTATTTTTCAAAAATTAAAAAAACCAAAAAAAAGTTATAAAAAAAGAAAACTAAAAACTAACCAAAAAGCTTGTTTTTCCTATATGGTTATCACCCAAAAGACTTATTTTCAAAGCAACCAAATCATCAGAAGAAGCATCTTTATTATTGAAATGATCACACTCGCCGGAGGTCATCGTGAAGCGGCGGCTGACGGTGGTGGTGTTGCCGGAATCTTGTATTTGATGGTACTGAATTGGTTTAGTGACACAACAAGAAATAATTTTGTCGCAAAGAGATGTGATCCTGTAACGGAATGTGGTACTGTGTTTTTTGAGCTTCGAACGTAATATTTTTCTTAAAAAAGGGGTCATTTTTTAAAAATGTTGGAAAGTGAAATATTTTGGGAAATAAATAAAATGGAGTGACGGGCTTTTTTTACAGGAATTTGGATATTTTCTACTTTTTAGTTTTCGTCATAAATTAAAGAACTTTTAAGACGATTCACCTTTTATGGATTTAAACAAGTAGAAGGAGCCCGCCACGTTGCGGCGGGGTTTTGCACCAAATTTCACAAACTCTTTTTAACCTCGATATGTCATTGTTCGATTAAAGTTTCGGGCTCTCTTTCTTCGTAATATTGCGGCGTATTCGGTTATATGTTTATTATTAAAACATTGCTAGATATCTCTGTTTTTCCGTAAAAGAAATATATGCTAAATTTTATTATTATTTTTATTTTTTTTTAATAAAAGCGCACGTATGTTAAAAGTATATTTATGTTAGATTTTTTTTATTTATTTTATTTTATTTTTTGTTGTAATGAGGAGGCATTTTTAGCGGTGTAAATCGTTAGATATTTGTTAAATTTTTGGTAAATAAACTTTGGTATATAAACAAAAGAATCACATATAAACTTTTATAGTGTTGTACGTCTTTGGCCCTTATAGTTTTAAAAAAGTTAAGGATAATTTTTAAAGTTATTTGATAGGTTAATGGTGCATTCTGAAAATTATTTTATTTAAAAACTATATATATATATATTAAATTTCAACTTTTTTTTATAAAACTGTATGCACGTCAAAAGCATATCAATATTGGGCTTGTTTTGTTCGTTATCGAAAGACATATTTGGCAGTAATTTTTTAATTCAAGAAACGCTAGACATTTGTTAAATATTTGGTAAATAAAATTTGTTTTATATAAAAGTCGTAAATATTAATAAGTTCATGTGTGTTTTGTAATTTTTTTTTTTATTATTTTTTATTTTTTTATTTTTAATAGCAATGCATCAGCTTTCATCCAGAGGCACAAAGAAGTAAGATAATCCATGAAGAAACAATTTTATGTTACGCTCCCTCCTTTTTTTTATTATTACCGGACAAATAATTTTAAGCATGAACCAATAAGGAACACGGTGTGGAGCTCGCGCCGTCCGGTCGCGTTTTGCCGGAAAACACCAGCCTTGGCGCTGGGTACCGAAGGCTCTTATAATAAACATTTTTTTTTATGCTGGCCGGAGTTCGAATTCTCCTCCTATAGTATATAGAGGGAATTCGTCTGATTTCGCAAAAGTTGGTTCGACGGATAACTTTAAACTAGAATTCATTTTTGCACTTCGAGCTGATCTAGCACCTAAACATAAATCTATAAAATTGTCATAAATGCCCATGAATAACCCGGTGGAGTCGCATAAATCTAAGTTAAATCTAGTATTCGTAACATGCACATAAAAAATATCATGGAGCATTCACGTAAACCTCTTTTATACTTGATCAAAATGTTTTTCAGTAAATAAAACTATACAAATACTTGGTAGTTGTAACATGTTTAAGACTATAAGTATTAATAATTGTTATGACGCATGATGTTAACGATCTAAATAGAAGAAAAGGCGCCATGCCATGCTATGCCATGTCATACGTGTAAGGATTTATATATCAAATTACAAGCAAAAAAACTCCTCAAGTTAGTCACTTAAAAACATAAAGAGAAGATAAATTTCTCCAATGGTATATATTTGGTCTTATCGAAAACATTAAAAGGAGAAGAATCAAGAGTCAAATAATTAAAGGTAGCATCTACACGTATATATGGTTTACAATCCACAAACAATTAAGCAGGGATGGCAACCGCAAGAAAAAACTCATAATCTCGTGTACCTGTATCGCGATGGGGTACCTTGTTATTTTTTACTACGAGTGGGTTTGTGGGTGAAAATATGAACCCACCAGTGGGTGGTGTGTAATGTATACTCATCGTGAGTAAACTGTCACACCGTTTTTTAAAGATACCTGGAGAATATACCTTCCAAAATATCCGATGAATTTTTTTTTTTTTTTTTTTTTTTTTAATTAAATTTACGTTTATTTGTTTACTTAAATATTTGTCAAGTTATTATTACGTAGTATATATATTTAATAGTCATCTAAACCTATCAAACAACAAATCATACTAAACATCCTTTTTGAAAACCAATACCATAAAAGAATATTTAAATATATATACTTAATATCTCAATTCTCAAACAAAAGTTCGTTTATGTTTGGTTAAAGTTCGTTTATGGTTGGTTTTGTGATTTTAATGCACAAATACTTAAATCTTTTGCAATAAATCATGAGCAACAAATGAGTTGTGATAAAAGAGTATATGCCTGTCTAATACTCTTGTTATATTGATGTTAATTGCCTTTGTGCTTAATAATATACTAGTTATAATGCCCGCGCACGCGCGGGTTTTTAAAAAAACAATTTTGAATGATATATTTTTATTTATTAAAAAACAAATAATTTAATTTTTATTTTGTTTGATTTATGATTTTTAATTGTAGTTTTTTATGATTAAAGATAATCATTTAAATCTTATCTATATTTTTTGTATTTATCTTCTACTTGTATAGTATATCAACAACACGAATTTAAAAACTTATAAATTAAATAATAATTAACATATTACCTAATAAGGATTTTTTTTTTTTTTTTTTTTTTTTTTTTTTTAAAAATGACAAAGTACCCACTAGGGGTTTTGTTTTATTATATAAGAGATTTTCACCTTTTGCACCAAAAGAATGAGCAAGAAAAGTAGAATTCTCACTTCTTTCTTGTATGTATTAATGCTATTAGTAATACTACATGATTAGTGGATAGTTGACTATTGTGTGCATATTTATCAATATGCTGTAACTTATGCACCTTCTAATCAAGTTTGATTTGTGTGTAAATGTTAGGTTTCATAAACCCACTGGTTCACCCACGTGCAATTGTTACCCGTAGCAGCAGGCATTGACATGGGGAAAAAATTGTATTCGCAAACGGACGGACTAGTAAAAAATCGTGAATGCGGATGACGGATTAAAGGTAGCCCTGCCCATTCTTCATGTTTGTCATCCCTATAAATGAGGAGACAATAAAGTAAGATCGAGGCAAGCTATGATACACTAGACAATATCGCCTCTTAATTGTTGTGTTACAAAATTGTATGAATAACAACCATATTCCAACTTGGATAAGAAATTTGTTGGTTGATTCACTTTTTCCCTTACACATGGCTAATAATATCGTGAGTTTATGACTAGGCCAAAGATATTTTACAAGTATTTGTGTGTGACATGACTAACTAACTATGCCACTGAATTTTGTTAGCCCATATTGTTGTATATTAGTATTGTAACGGGCTGAAGCCCACATTTAGATCCTTCCTCATTTGATTATATATCTGTACATTGTATCATTATTTCAATTAAGCAATAATAAACGATTACATGGTATCAGGCCATTAATCTTAACCACGCTCCTTCCCAAAAATACTCCATCCACCCCGCTCTTCCCTAACTTATCCTTCACCAAGAACGCCTTCTGTACAACTCAAACAACCAAACAATCATCGCTTGCCAATTTTCTGTATTACTATGTTGGTGATTCTGCTAGGTCACAATCCACACATATTTGTACAGTTATTAATTCAGCCATCAAAAAGTTTGTTCGTGTTTTTCTATTATTGTGTTGGTGATTTGTGCTAGGTCACAATCCACACTTTTATTCTTGTGTTACTTGTGTATTTAAGGTCACAAGTCAATTCATTATACCTGTTGTCTACATATTATTCCCACATAACAGCCTTTATTTTTCCATACAAAACCTAAAATCCCATAATCCATCATCTCGACATCCACCTTCATACAATCACCATGACCGGATCTTTATTTTCCCATACAGTCACCAATACAGAAGACTTGTTGATTAAACTGTTGGGTCGTTTGGGATTGGCTTCTCATGTTGAGAATCCTACTGGTCAATCTATTACTACACCTAAACCATCTAATAATCCAAGTTCATATTTCACCACAGCCTCACCAATCGGACCCAATCATAATGCTGGTCCAAACCACTACTCATGTCCAGTTACATCATCCCAACATATCCCAAACCCAACACTAAACGGACCCCCACCAGGATTCACTTACTCTCCAACCCAACACCCAACACCACTTAATTATATTGGCTTAGTTCCATCCCAACAGCCTGGCCCAACATACTTTATTAATATAGCTCCACCAAACGGCCAAACTCCTTTTTTAAGTACATCCGCACCTATTGGTTTTCAATCTGTGAACCTTGCTCAGCAGGCCCCACTCGGACCCACACATGCAACTATCGGGTCAACGGGATCCGCGGCTACCCCGGGACAGGAGACCACATTACCTCATGATTTTAATGTCGGGACACTTCATGATCCCGCAACTGGTGCCTGAAATATGGACACAGGTGCAAGCTCACATCTTAATGCGTCAGTTAATAGTCTTAGTCATGTTTTTAATACGTGCATGTATCCGTCCGTCTCGGTTGGTGATGGGCATTCTATTCCTGTCACCAATACGGGTCGTAGCATTTTGCCAACTCCCTCTCGACCAATTTACTTAAACAACGTCCTTATTACCCCTCATATTGTCAAAAATCTAATATATGTTCGTCAGTTTGTTTGTGAAAACAATTGTACTGTTGAATTTGATCCTTTTGGATTTTCTGTTAAAGATTTCATGACACGTCGGGTGCTTCTCCGATGTGATAGCACGGGGGACCTTTATCCTGTCACACCTCCGTCTCCCATTCCTCAAGCTCTCCTAGTTAGTCAGCATACGTGGCATCAGCGTCTTGGACATCCAGGAAGCAAAGTGTTACGTCGTCTAGTTCCAAATAATCTCATTTCATGTAACAAAGAGAAGCCTCCCGTGCTTTGTCATGCCTGCCAGCTTGGCAAACACGTTAGACTTCCATTCACTAGTTCCAATACCGTTGTTAATGCTTGTTTTGACATCATTCACTCGGATGTATGGACTTTACCAATTCCGAGTCTTTCGGGTTTCAAGTATTATGTATTATTCTTAGATCATTATTCGCATTTTGTTTGGGTTTATCCTTTAATTAACAAATCTGATGTTTTGTCTAAATTTTTAATATTTCGTAATTATGTTCACACTCAATTTAAGTGTGAAATCCGGTCCTTTCAGTGTGATCATGGTGGTGAATTCGACAACCGTAACCTACATACACTTTTTGCCGACAAGGGCATTCAATTTCGCTTTTCATACCCCAAAACATCACAACAAAATAGCAAGTCTGAACGGATGATTCGCACCATCAATAATCTCATTCGAACCTTACTTTTTCAAGCCAACCTTCCACCAACCTTTTGGGTTGAAGCTCTCAATATGGCTGTTCACTTACTTAATTTCTTGCCCTCAAATGCTATTGCCAACGAAATCCCTTACACCCGACTGTTTGGCCAAAACCCGGATTATAGCCTTATACGCACATTTGGCTGCTTATGTTACCCCCACCTATATCCTAATCACAAACTTGAACCACGCGCCACACCCTCCATCTATTTGGGCCAAGCTTCAAATCATCGTGGGTATCGTTGCCTCGAATTAAACACCAATAAAATAATCATTTCTCGCCATGTAACCTTTGACGAAACTGTCTTTCCATATGGCACTTCTAAACCAACATCGGCACCCAAATATAATTTCTTGGATGACTCACCCGATNACAAACTTGAACCACGCGCCACACCCTCCATCTATTTGGGCCAAGCTTCAAATCATCGTGGGTATCGTTGCCTCGAATTAAACACCAATAAAATAATCATTTCTCGCCATGTAACCTTTGACGAAACTGTCTTTCCATATGGCACTTCTAAACCAACATCGGCACCCAAATATAATTTCTTGGATGACTCACCCGATATAAATCCTCCATTCATTTCCTCCGCCCCCGTTGTGCAATCCAGTGTGCCTCAACCCACAAACGAGCCAACAACACCAATTCCCATCAATCCTAATACAACCCAACATGACGCAACCAATGCCCCACCACCAACTCAAGCACAAACACCAAATCCAGTCGCGAAACAAAACCCACATATCATTCCAGATCCTCCTCAAAACCCAAACCCTGTCTCGACTCACTCCATGGTCACACGCTTCCGTGTCGGGACTAATCGTCCCACTCAGCGTTTTAACATGCATGTGTCTTCGGTTTCACCATTACCAAAAACCTATCGTGATGCGTTTACTGATCCAAATCGGCAAAATGCTATGCGTGATGAACACACTGCACTTATTAAGAACAAAACTTGGACTCTTGTGCCTAAACCCACGAACACAAACATCATTCGATCCATGTGGCTTTTTTACCATAAGTATTTAGCTGATGGCACTCTTAGTCGCTACAAGGCTCGTCTTGTGGCGAATGGTAGTAATCAATTGGAGGGAGTCGATGTAGATGAGACATTTAGTCCGGTGGTTAAACCGGGCACCATTCGGACTGTTCTGAGTTTAGCTACTTCTCGACATTGGCCGATTCATCAGCTTGATGTCAAAAATGCTTTCTTGCATGGTGACTTATCTGAGACAGTTTATATGCATCAACCTCCGGGGTTTAAGGATCCTGTACATCCAGATTATGTGTGTTTGCTGCAAAGGTCTCTGTATGGGCTCAAGCAGGCCCCTCGTGCATGGTTCCAGCGATTTGCATCCTATATAACTCGGGTTGGGTTTTCTACTAGCCGATGTGACTCATCATTATTTATATTCCGCCAAGGGACACATACTGCTTACTTATTGCTATATGTTGATGATATTGTGCTAACTGCTTCTTCTGAGAGTTTGTTACAGCGGATTATTAGTTCCTTACATCAGGAGTTTGCTATGACCGATCTGGGTCCACTTAATTACTTTTTGGGTACCTCTGTTTCTCGTGATTCTACAGGGTTGTTTTTATCTCAGAAGCAATATGCTCTTGAGGTTTTGGAGAGAGCTCATATGGTTAATTGTAATCCCAGTCGGACTCCTGTTGACACCGACTCCAAACTGGGGGATGATGGTGATCCAGTCTCTGACCCTACTTTATATCGAAGTCTTGCAGGCTCTCTTCAATATCTCACATTCACTCGCCCAGATATTTCATATGCAGTTCAGCAGGTCTGCCTTCATATGCATGATCCTCGAGAGCCCCATCTATCAGCTCTTAAACAGATTTTGCGGTATGTCCGGGGTACATTACACTATGGGTTACAGTTGTTTGCTTCTTCTACTTCATCCTTGGTAGCATATTCTGATGCGGATTGGGCTGGTTGCCCCACTACTAGGAGATCCACTTCCGGCTATTGTGTTTTCCTTGGCAACAACCTTCTATCTTGGTCATCTAAGAGACAGCCAACTCTATCTCGTTCTAGTGCCGAAGCAGAATACCATGGGGTTGCAAATGCTGTTGCTGAAACTTGTTGGTTACGGAATTTACTTCGTGAGCTGCACACACCTTTATCTTCCGCTACGCTAGTCTACTGTGACAGTGTTAGTGCAGTCTACTTATCATGTAATCCGGTTCAGCATCAGCGAACGAAGCACATAGAGATTGATATCCATTTTGTTCGTGACTTGGTTGCCACTGGTCAAGTTAGGGTCCTCCATGTTCCCTCACGTTACCAATATGCAGATATTTTCACGAAAGGCTACCATCTGCTCTGTTTGAAGAATTTCGCTCCAGCCTCAGTGTCCGGTGTCCTCCCGCTTCGACTGCGGGGGAGTGTTAGCCCATATTGTTGTATATTAGTATTGTAACGGGCTCAATCCCGCATCTAGATCCTTCCTCATTTGATTATATATCTGTACATTGTATCATTGTTTCAATCAAGCAATAATAAACGATTACAAATTTCGCAGTGTAAGGTTAGGAGGATTTGATAAGGGTCTATGTGGGGGTTTCACAAAGGAGGTCAAAGTCGTCGTGGAAGGTCAAGTAATAGTTGAGAGGAGAAGCTAATGCATCACAATAGTTGAGAAAGGAAGCTAATGTGGCGGTATTTAGACAATATTGAAGAAAACAATAAGTTTTATTAACTCAAACAAGAATTTTTCATATCATGCAATAGTGTTAACGAACGGATACTCTAGTCATTGTCATAGTAAGTCCAGGAGTGGAGTTAAATGTAGATTTTGACGAAACAAACACATTAATCGCACATGGTATAGTAGGCAATGTACATTGGATAAAAATAAACTGTATCATGTTGTTTTGTCGTCATCTCTTAGACGTGTCTAAAAGTGACCGAAGGATAACATGTGGATCATTCGACCAAAACGTTTCATATGTGTTATGTTATTTATATTTGGTTAACAACAATATACAAATGAGCCAATATCGATTTGTTGTATGGTTTCATACATTGTTCAAAACTTTGGATCTAATTGAAGGCCATATTTTAATGTCTAGTGATTCTATATTGTCCAATCATCTCTTGAAGTTTCATACACTACAGTATAAATTAAACTCAATTAACTTATACGATGTAAAAATTAGACAAGTGAGTCACGTATGATTCAGTTCTTACAAAATATATTCTTAGTATTTCGGAAAAACATATTATTACATATTATTGACTAAGTTACATCATAGTTTTTGAACTTTGAGTCATTATTACGAGCCATTTAAAAAAAATATTATTCAAAACTTTGAGTCACATGTGCTAAGATCCAAAGTCGAGAGGGAAATAGCCCGTCATACACCACGGTCCCTAAGCAATTGCTTAGTGGAAAAGAAAGCAATCGAGCGATGACGACCAAGAGTTTGGCTTGGAAGCAGCCGTCTTTTGAAGAAAGCGTAATAGCTCACTGGTCTAGCTCTATGGCCCAAACATGTATTATGGCTTGTTTCATACACAAATATTTTCTTAACGAACTATAGAAAATATGAAACAAAAAAGAGATTAAAAACAATAATTTCCAAAGACCCAAACCAAATAACTTTGAGCCCATTCTGTAAAGTGAGTTAAACATTAGGCCCAACATTAGGCCCAATATATAAACATTAAAGTTTGAAATAGGCACGCATGAAACATAAAACAGCTGCTGTTAAAATAAAATAGATTTTTTACATGTCATAGACCAACTTATATCATATATGAGCTTGTGAAGTACAAGAGTAAATTCCTAACTATATATAATTATATATGATTCAAATTAGCAAAAGAGTATTAGACAATTTTGGTGGTTGTCAAATGGCTATAGAATAGAATAAAATATTTAACTGAACTTCAAACTAAATACTATCATAATAACGAACCAAACCTTAATAGTATAAGTTTGAAATGCAACATTTTTGTAGATTTTATATTATTATGAATGCTAAGAATTTTTTGTTTGTCATCATTGTTTTTTAAATCACAATACAGTTATCCTTTTATATATGGGATATATGTGAATTATATATATTGACATTGTTAGGCACTTAGGCCAAAATAATTTCCGGTAAACATTATTATAATGTTTTGAACACTGGATATTAAATTGCTTACACTTAGTATAGTATCAATTTACATTAGAGCAAAACATAATAATAAAACCTACAACAGGACTATGAACACAAAAAGATTCATTCAATTCCGAAATAATAAACGTGTATTATTGGTACATAATACTAAGTCCTAATAACATCCCACCAAACGGTAGATGTACCTAAAGCAAGTTAATTTAACTTGCAATCGATTTTCTTAATATTCACTTAACTACTATGAATACTCACTGATATTAAATCATGGGCCAAACTAAGTTTCTAACTAAGGTTATAAATAAAACAATATTTTTAAGGTCGTTTGTTGGTGTAGATACGTTTATATGAAATGCTTGTAAAAGAAGACTTGTTTTATACAAGTACGATCATATGTTTATTAGGCGTTCATACTTCATTGAAGCGACAAAAAGTACGATCATAACAATTTACGTTTTTCAAAATGTAAATTCGAAAGTTAATAATTTATACTCCGTATTTCACTAGGTTAATAATATAAAACGCGAGCTCGAAACTTATATATATTGTTGCGAGCTCGAGTTTATAAGTCCTTGGCTTGAATTAGGCTCGAATTATTAATGAGCTCTTGTGTCATGAAACATGTAGGTAGGGATAAACCAGACGAGCTTGAGTTACACTTGAACTTGCATATGTATTTGAAACGTCGTTACATATAATTTGAATGCATATGTTCGAGGCTTCAAGCTATATATTCAAGCTGATGTCAAGTATTTTCCGGCTAGTGTTATGAAGGCTCGTCAAGTATAATTTTCGAGCCAAGTTTGAGCTAAGCTCGGCTTTCTTTCGGCCCTACCAATTAATAAGATTAGGCAAAAACTTTATATCTTTACTTAGAGCAAGAATAGTGGTAACGCCCTTGGTGCGTTAAAGGGCCCTTAACACACGTTATTTGCACGTTAGCCTTTGCACCATTTTGCGTTAACTCGACGTTAACGTGCTACGTTATGTGGCTAACGCCACGTTAAGGGTTGAATCTTGTATAAAAAAAAAAAAAAAAAAAAAAAATTCAAAACACCCCCTCTAACGTTGAGTTAAAGTGAGTTAAGGTTGAGTTATTGTTGTGGGTGTTTTTTTGTAAGTTAAGGTGAATATGTTAAAGCTGATGTGGCGCTGACGTGACACTGAGTTATGTTGTAACTTGAGTTACCACTGTGAATGCTCTTAGAACCGTAAAGCAAAAGTAAAAGAAAAATAATCCTATATATTAGCTTGTGCAAGTATGGTAGTGCTCAAAAGAAAACTCATTTGCTTGCCAAAACAAACTCTATCAACTTTGTCCTCCCACTTCGTCCACCACCACGAGTGCCATCTCCCACCGTCTGTCTAAAATGGGAAACTGCTTGAAACCAATGATGACATCACGAGAATCCCATGTACAAAACAAACTAGAAGAAACAAAACCTTTAGTAACTTCCACACTGCATGATAAGGTTGTACTCAGCAGTGATGAATGCCACAAGAAAAAGAAGAAAGTGCGGTTCAATTTAGAAGCAGACAATGCCACAGCTGAAACAGCCATAATGGAGACAACTAACAAACCTACAACAATGAAGAAAAGTGTGAGAGTGAAGGTGGTGTTGACACAATCCGAGTTAAAGGAAATCTTGAGTAGGGCCACTATATACCACCACCCTCCACCGATGAAGCAACCACCATCAGTTTCTTCTGTTGATCTGTTTTCGGGTCAAATAATGGTGAAGTGTAGAAGAAGTAGAAGTTCATCGCTGATGTGCAAATGTAAATGTGGTTGGAATCCTGCTTTACAAACTATACCTGAATTGGGACATTATTAAATGATCAAGTGCTTATCAAGATATTCTACTCGTTTTAGTGATCGATTATTGTAACATCATAAGAATTTATGAATTAATATGGCAGCGTGCTTGCATACAATAGTGAAGAGTGGTAACAAAATGCAAGTACGTTACTATTACTGATAATTTTTGCATGTTACTATAATTAATCTGTAAAAGATATAAAATATCATATATTTCTACGCAACAACCATAATCATATTAGTTACATGTATCTTCAGCTCTTAAAAAACTACATGTATCATTAAGGCTATTTTGATATTTATTGTGTATAGTTTTTTCGATTAATCATTTTTCATTTTAACATTTGTGTATAGTTTTTTTTCGATCTTTACTGTGTATAGTTTCTTTGATGAATCATTTTTCATTATCGTGTATAGTGTTGTTTGATCTTTAAGAATATTTTTGTCATCGTTTTGGGACAGTGGGAGTATAACATTTGTATTATCATGTTCATATTCATCTAATCTAATTGTACTGGTGAATTCTATATCAATGAGATATTGTACTTCTTTTGTAAAGGTTTTAGGCATGTAAGCATGGTGTTGAGAAATGAGAACTGAGAATTGAACATGAAGTTTCATGTTAATTTTTTTTAATTGAGTGGAGATCGATTCTGGAGCCCCTTTTTTTACGAAGACGAAGAAAAACACACTGCAGCTCAGCAAGAAGAAATTCAATGTTTTGTTCTAAGAAACTATGGAAGGAAAAAACGTTATGTAAATCAAGAATATGACTAGTAAGAAAAGGCTTTTGAAAAAGTGAATCCGATATTCAATTCACAAATATTGCTATTTAGCTTTTAAAACATGGTTTCACTAGTTCAGATCTTGTTTTATTTTCCTGGCCTTCACTCATCTACTTGCTATTTATTTGTCAAAGGACAAGGAGTTTACATTGCAGGTTAATACTTCAGTTAATTTTTTATCTCAAACATGATTTAATCAGGATGGCTTAGTTTTAATGTAATCACAACGCAGTTTAATGGTTTCGTAAGGGGTTTTATCCGTACAATAGCTGTCTACTTTCAAAAATGTACCGATATGGTACGTGTACTATTTTTCGAACCAGTATAGGAGGTCTACTTTCAGTTTCGTGTTAATATGGCCACTTTTTGACCGGCTACCGGTTGGCAACCTGTAAAATGGGGTGCAAGTTTTATTTTATTGATTTTTGGACAAAAATGGTCCCTTGTGATTTGTATCTTTTGCAAAATAGGTCCTTTGCGATTTTTTCAAAAATGGTCCCTTGTAATTTGTTTCTTTTGCAAAATAGGTCCTTTCTGATTTTTTTTTTCCAAAAATGGCCCCTTGTGATTTGTTTCTTTTGCAAAATTGGTCCTTTGCGATTTTTCAAAAATGGTCCATTCTAAAAAGATTAAAAAAAAATCTAAAAATAAATTCTAAAAAGATTAAAAAAATCTAAAAAAAAAAAATTTCGTGGAAATTTTTTCAGCGACTTTTTTATTTTATTTTTTATTTTTTTAGATCTTTTTTTAGAAATTTTTTATTTGGATTTTTTTTTCTAAAAAAAATTTTTGAATTATTTTTTTTGGAAAAAAGTTTTTCCACAAATTTTATTTTATAATTTTTTTGGAAATCTTGTTTTGTCTTTTTAATTTTTTTTTTAGAAATTTCATTTTCTAAAAAAAATTTTCGAAAATTTTTTTTCGCCAAAAATGTATAAAAATGAACGAAAATGTATAAAAAGTTTTTTCTCACGAAAACTCTTCAAAAGCCAAGTTTTCGACTAATTTTTTCTTAAAAAAAAATCTTTTTCTAAAAAATTATTTTCGGAAAAAAAGTTTTTCCACAAAAAAAAAATAGATTTTTTTAATCTTTTTAGATTTATTTTTACATTTTTTTCTAAAAATAATTGAATTGTTTTTTTCGGAAAAAAATGCATGGATGAAAATGAAAAAAAAAACGGATGAAAACGGATAAAAACGAATGAAACGGAAGAAAACATATAAAAATGGATTAAAATTTTGCAAGTCAAAAAATTGTTTTGAAAAAATTCGTGCTAATATACTTAATCACAAGGGACCATTTTTGAAAAAATCACAAAGGACCAATTTTGCAAAATAAATAAATCACAAGGGACCATTTTTACTCAAAAATCACCTTTAACATGTTTTGCAGGTTTTGCAGATGAAAAAGTTACTCACGTACCATATTAGCACGAAACTGAAAGTAGACCTCCTATACTGGTACGAAAAATAGTACATGTACCATATCGGTACATTTTTGAAAGTAGACAGCTATTGTACGGATAAAACCCGTTTCTTCGTAAGTCCTATGATAGGTTTGGGTCAGGTGTGGTTTTTATCAATCAATATACTTTGAAGTTATTTACTAGTAACAAACTAAAAACAAATTGTCTGGAAGCAGTCCCTTTACCCTCGGGTAGGGGTGTGACTGTCTACATCTCACCTCCCCATATTCTGCTTCAGCGAGATTGGGTATTTCAAGTCATTTAGTAACAAACTAAAAATAGATTGAAAGACAGACATGTAGATTCTATCTTTATCTCCGAGTTCGATTATTTTCGGGTACCATCAATCTTTGTTGTAGAGCATACGTGCTATGGAGGAAAAAAATAGACTATTATGATTTATTAGAATTCGATTTCTAGAGTACGAACTTATAACCTTGTAAGTTTAACAAGTCATGATACATTTTTGTTAAAAAAGAGAAGAAAAGAGAAAAGACAGTTTTGAAGGATATGAGGCTATGAGCATTTAAAAAGTCATCCCACATTGTTTGAAAGAGGAAAGTTAAAGGAAGGGGGACGTTTATAAACTAAGAAATAACCATAACAATTTTAGGTACCTTCCTAGAAGCATTGTTTAAGAAATAACCATAAAGTATGTTAAATTGTTCTTGATGTGGATGAAAAGTTGCTCAAAATGTATTTTGCAAGTGGCCAAAAGCGATTTAACCCAACTCACTTAGCATATAGCCAACCGCGTATTTGCTATCCTACTATCAACAACCAAGTCTTTTTACTTTGAAAAACACATAAGAGAACAAACCAAGCAATTTCATTGAAATATACATAACAAACATGACAATTTCCACAAATAGTTTGCTTCAAATTTCTTCGGATCAATCACGAGTTTAATAACATGGAACTTGAAGGGCTATCCAGTAGCCACATAGATATGTAAACAAGGAAATGGATATAATTAAAAGCATAGACAGTGATATGGTAAGTTACTCCAAGAGGTCCGTTTATTATCAAATAATCTAAAAATTCTGTTTCCTTGACGTTGATACGTGTCGTGAAGAACTCTATATTTTCACTTTGCTTGTATTAAAAATTTTAAAATGTACGATTTATGGCAATTCTACAGAACTACATTAGGGGAGTGTCTTTGATAAGCTTTTTGAAACTGATTTTTTGATTATTACGACTTCTCGCAACAGTCAAAACCTAATGTTTGGATTGCGTGCAGTTATGTGATCAGTTTCATATACANGGTCCGGTCTCGGTCCGGTCCGGTCCGGTCGGTCTTCGGTCGGTCCGGTCCAATTAGGCAAGATTTGGCAAGTTTTTTCGGGTTTTTGGTCGGTCCGGACCGGACCGGACCGAAGACCGAATTAGCCAAAAAGCTTAGACCGAGGACCGGACCGAATGTGATCGGCCCGGTCCGGTCCGGTCGGTTTTGTCGGTCGGTCCGGTCCATCCGGTCCGTTTGCTCAGCCCTAGTTCAAATAAGTTTAATTAAAATCTAGAAGAGGTAGGTAGACACATTTAATCAAATGGACTCGGCGTCAACGGACAGTTAACGTACTAATAACCGTGTGGGTCCATGGTACTTCTATTACGTTAGAAAAAGGTAAATATTTGTGGTAGAAATAGGTCATTTGTGTGGTTGTGTCTTAAACTCATTTTCTCATCACAACTTTCATATTATCCATCAAAAGTTTGAAGAACACTTGTATTTCAAAGAAAGCAATCTCAGGTATATTTTCTTATAAATTTTAAAAAAAATTTGCTGCTTATTTTTTGTTAGCTTACTCAGTTGCTTGTATATATATATGGTCTATTGTTTTTGTTAATACAATGTATGCGTCGTTTATGTTTCTTTTAAAACATTTCTCAAATGATAAAAATCCACAATGCCCTTCATCATTACTTGAATGGATGAATTAAACCCAAATCTTAAGGCCGAAAAGTACATTGTTGGATTCATAGGAGGGTAGATAGCTTTATAATACTACCGGGTGTTCGTTTTAAGCTTTACTTTTTGGTTGAGTTAATTTGATTTCAACTTATATTTATAGGCCTAAAAGTTTTGGCTTATTTTGAGACTTAATAAACTGATTATGATATAACAACATTATATAAGTACGTAAATCTCAAAATTAGCCGAAAAATTCTATCTTATTATATATACACCAAAATCAGATAAGCTCGCAAGCCCAAAAACAAGCTTGAACCGTTAAACAAAAACCCCGAAGATCTACTCTTCAAACATCTTTTAATCATAACGGTTTGGTCGCTTCGGATAAGAACATACATAAACAGATCTCCATATACCTTAAAGAGAGTTAGAGAGAAAGCTTTGTCCAAAAACAATCTATTACGAGTAATATTTTTTATGACAAAAGCTGTAGGGTATGTTTTAACTTTTAAGGAAAGTGTTGTGGGTAAAATGATTATTTATTTAATTTAAAACAAAAATTGAAAGTTCTCGATTTTAGACACTGATTCTTACAAGTTTTTATGACTTTCCTCATTTTTTTTTCCTTTCTTGTTTTTCTTTTCAGTGAAAATGATTGAGGCCTTTGTAACTGCTGCTGCCGATGTGATACTGGAAAAGGCATTTTCATTAGCTGCTAATGAAATTGCCATTGCTTGGGGTTTCGCAGAAAACTTGAAGAACTTTCATGACAAGATAAAGATTATTCAGGCCTGGTTACGTGATGTTGAGCGCCGAAAGGTTACAGAGGGTGTGACGGAGTGGCTTAAACAGCTAAAAGATGTGGTGAGCGAAGCTGATGATCTGTTGGATGAGGTTCAGTATGAAGTGTTAAGGCATGAGGTGAAGAAACGAGATCATAGAACTATAAAGTTACATATTCCCCGGAGTTTGAAAAAACTTTCATTTCGTACAAAAATGGGTCATAAAATCGAAAACATCATCACGAAGTTGTCAGAGATCAACAAACAAGCGCTCGAGTTGGGACTACAAAATGAACCACAAGGCCCTATTCCAAATAGTCTTCGTAACGAGACTCATTCATATTTAGACGAATTCAAGATTGTTGGGAGGGAGAACGATGAGCTGCATATAGTAGAGCTTTTAATGGAATCCACAAAAGAAGAAAAACTTACGATCATTCCTATTGTGGGAATGGGTGGGATAGGGAAGACAACTTTAGCCAAGTCGGCCTACAATAATCCAAAAATCCAAAGACACTTTGATGTCAAAGTTTGGTTGTGTGTGTCTGTTAAGGTTGACATTAATAGACTTCTGGAAATGATCTATGAATCCCTAACCAGTAAGAAATGTGAGTCACCAACCATCGAAAAGTTGATTACAAAGCTTCGAGAAGAGTTGGGATCAAAGAGATATTTGCTAGTCCTGGATGATGTCTGGGACGAAGAAAGGACATATTGGGACGATTTCAGGAGTTGTGTGGTAAATGTGAATTCACAAAATGGAAATGGCATGATTGTCACCACACGAAAACTTGAAATCGGAACATATTATATGAAAAAGAATTCTCTTACTTTGCAAGGTCTTTCAGATGATGAGGGTTGGATCATGTTTAAAGAAAGAGCAAACCCGTTGCCAGAATTAGAGGAAATAGGGCGTGATATTGTGAAGAAATGTCGTGGTTTGCCATTGTTAGTAAAGGTAATAGGAAGCATGTTGCAAAGTTATAGCGGTGACAGAGATAAGTGGTTGTCCGTCCAAGAAAACATGGTTTCGGGTGAAGAAGAAGGTGACATGGTTATAAGCACCTTAAAACTAAGCTTTGACAGTTTGCCGAATCCAATTTCAAAGCAATGCTTTGCATATTGTTCGATCTTTAAGAAGGATAAAGTCTTGAAAAAGCAAACACTTATCCAACTTTGGATGGCTTTAGGGTTGCTTCAAGTGGATGGCACGGGAAACAGAGATATGGAGGATGTGGGAAATAAAACTTTCGAAATCTTGGTAAGGAATTCCTTGTTCCAAGATGTTGAAAAGGATAAGTATGGTAACGTTTATAGTTGTAAGATGCATGATCTAGTGCATGATCTTTCTTTACATGTTTTTGATGGTGAAAGCTTATGTTTACCGGTTCAGACTAACGCTGAAGTACACATGCCTCACGTAAAACATCTATCTCTGTACCAAGAAGACAACAATTTGTTAAAGGACCTGGCAAATAGAACTCTGCACACGCTGTTCTTGAAAGGAGTTGTGACGAAGATATCATTTAAAGATTTCAAGTGTTTGCGTATCCTAAAGTTAAGTCACACTGCGCTAACAGGGATACATGATTCAGTTGGAGATTTGGTGCATCTCAGGTACCTTGATTTGTCACATACTGATATCGAAGTTCTTCCAAAATCTATCACTAAACTTCACCAGCTGCAAACTTTGAAGCTGCTTCGGTGTGATGAGTTTAAGAAGTTCCCAGATGGCATGCGAAATTTGATAAGCCTACGCCATCTCGAGTTTGATGATAATGCTATCTCCCTAAAGGACGTGGGACAATTGGCTTCTCTTCGAACATTGTCCTACTTTAGTGTGGGTCGAGAGAAAGGATGTCAAATTGGAGAGCTAGGCAGTTTGAAACACCTTGGGGGGAAGCTTAGACTTTCCAATCTTGAAGAAGTTGACAGTAAAGAAGAAGCTAGCAATGCAGATTTAGTTGGAAAGAGAAATCTATACAAGATAAAGTTCTGTTGGAAGGAAAGCAATGAGGGTGTGAGGCAGAAGGACAAGGATATATTGGAAGGCTTGCAAACCTATGTGAATGTGAAAAGCTTGACAATCGAAGACTTTTCAAGTGACTGTTTTCCTGAGTGGGTGATGAGTATGTCAACCAATATTGGAGGGAAATGGATTTCCCTTGACAAGCTTGTGGATGTCACATTATCTAGGTGTCGCAACGTCCTTAGTCTTCCAATGGTTTTGAAGCTACCACTTCTTCGTGATCTTGTGTTGAAGAATATGGACAGCTTGACAAGTTTAAGTAGCTCTGTTGGCCCAGGATCAAGTGAGCCCTTATCTCAATCGTTGAGAAAGCTCAAACTACGTGGTATGAAAAGCCTGGAAAAGTGGACGGATGCAGCAATGAACTCCTCAACGATGATATCGCCTGTGCTCGAGACGTTGTCCATTTGGGATTGCCCGAAAATCATCCTCTTAGATGAACATTATCCCCAGCCTCTTGTTAAATTAGAGATTCGGAACTGCAGAAATCTCGAGTCAATTGGGAGTTTACAAGGGCTCACATCTCTTGTTGAATTAGAGATTATTAAGTGCAAAAATCTCAAGTCCATTGGGAGTTTACAAGGGCTCACATCTCTTGTTGAATTACGTATACAATACTGCACAAATCTCGAGTCCATTGGGAGTTTACAAGGGCTCACATCTCTTGAACGTCTAAGAATCTACAACTGTGACAAACTGACTTCCTTGCCTAGTGGAATTGGCAGTCTTACCTCGTTGGAAAGGTTAGAACTTGGGCGATTCTGGAAGGAGCTTGATTGTTTCCCAAGTCTCAAAGGGATAGAGAAGCTGAGGAGCAACCTTCGGTCTTTAACATTGTGGGGTTGGAGTGATTGGGAGTCAATTCCGGAAGAAGTAAAACACCTCACCTCACTGGAGGTGTTATATATATATGAATTTGGTATACGAGAAATTCCAATCTGGTTAACCAATATGTCATCTATCAAAAGTATCAGTTTCTTTAACTGCCCAGGGCTAGATAAAGACTCTGTTTTGAAGGGAGCGTCAAGGGAAGCAGAGCGTGTCTGGTTAAACGGCAAAATTATACTCAGTAGATCGTCTTCTTGAATCGAGTTGTATATTGTTTGAAGATGTCCGTTCTCAAATAATGATAATCAATTTAAGTTGTAGTTTAAATTCGTAATGAAATTTGATTGTTAACTGAGATTCATTGAGATTGGTTTGAGTAGTTTTTTTAAATAAAGGTTTTTATGGTCGACGGTGAGATGAGTGGCGGTAGCTGCTTTTGTTTGGATGAGCACAAAAGTATGAAACTTCTAGTTTCATTTTTTATAAATTTATCCTATCAAGACATAATAAATGAAACTTTTCTTTTGAAATTGCAAAAAGGTATTAGACGATTTTTTAATTTGCTGGTCGTCAATTGCCTCTAAACTTGCTTTTGTAAAATGTATGTAAACCGACAAAAAAAAGTTGTGTTACTAAGGCTCGTTTGGTTTGGTTTGGTTTATTGCTAGAAAAAACAATAAATATGAAAAAGTGTATTATTACGATTTTTTATTTTTGAATGACAAATTATGGTATAAAAAAGTGTATAAATATTTGAGTTTTGTAATGGAAAAGATATACTCATTTCATTCCCGGGCCCACTAAACAAACACCTTGAATCGGAATGATATCCATAGACCCATTCTGATTGGAGTATACCAAACGCACCCTAAGTGTTATTTTGCAGGTGTGATACTGTTACCGATAGTTTGTTTTTGTAAAATGTGGCTATAATCAATCTTAGATTCTTTATAAGACTTGATCCTCCTTGTGTATAGTTCTGTATCAATTGGTATTGGATGTCCTGTATCAAGTTTTTTACCTCATGGGCATTTGGTAAAAATATATGAAAAGTTACCCATATTGTCAGTGGCGGACCTAGCCGAGAAACTAAGGTGGTTCCTTGACTTAGCTAAGACGAAAAATTCAACAGGTCAATCATGTCCGGTCGGGTCGGGTCGGTGGTGCCTAATTCGACGTCATTGCATTGATACAACAAAATGTCATCTATATATTAAAGACAAAATAATCAATTACAACCGAGTCTTTCCAGCTTTCTTAGCTTGAAAAGGGTTCATGCTTTAATAATCAACTACAGATTAGCATGTTTTTGAAAATATATGGTTGAACGAAAATCATTCATTTTGATACGACTTTGAGGTTAAAATTAATACTAGCAACTTGTGGTTTTCTTATTTTACGTTGAATATGTCTTATATTTTTGTTAGAAGAATTTTTGAGTTTTTGTAACAAAGTTATACATGGCCGCAGCACATATTCACCAAACAAAAGAGAGTGTGACATTCAAAAGTGCTCTAAATTATTTCATGTAGTAATTATAAATATTTACTTGTGCAGTTATAGATTTTTGTGAAAAAGTACTAAAATAGAACTCTGGAAAAATAGAGGGGTTAAATGAAACTTTGAAATAAAGTGAGATTAATATATTAAATATATTATTGGCCTTTTAATCTTCTTCTCCAAAAAAAACGCAAACTTCCCAAAACCTCCATTATAGAGAGCAGTGTTTTGTAATTTTCTTTTCTCAATTTGCTTCTTTTGTTTTTCTCCTTTCTCATTTTGAATCTAAGGTGGTTCCCAGTCAAGTTCCAAGGTAGGTCCTTATTTTTTCTTATACATAGCTTCTAGATAGTCTCGATCTCTAAGGTGGTTCCCGGGAACCACCTTGTTATAGTGTAGGTCCGCCCCTGCATATTGTAGTCTTAATAGGTAACACAACTTCATTTTACACGATCAATTCGACTATCATTCTAGTAATAGTTCATGTAAATTTTATTTTATGGGTTTACCCCAACCGATGCTAAACCTTTACCTGAACTCGGAACTTTTTGGCATATTAACCAACTCACCAATTTTGATACCACTACAAACAACAGCCAAGTCGTTTGCTGTAACAACATTTGAGAAACATTTAACACAAAAAAACAAGCAATTTCAGTGAAAATATACTGCTTCAAATTTCTTTTCATCAATTACGAGTTTAAATACATGAACTTGAAGGGCTATCGAATAGCCACGTACATTTGTAAACAAGGAAACAATTATAAATAAAGAATCATCAAAAGCTTCCGTAGAGATAAGTTATTCCAAGAGGTCTGTCGTCAGCCAAATAATCCAAAAATTCTGTTTCGTTGATGTTAATACCTGTCGTGAAGAACTCTTTATTTTTCACTTTGCTCAAATTAAAAAAATGAAATAAAACTGGACGATTAATGGCAATTCTGCAGATCTACATCATCACTTTTGTGTGGTGAGTTGTCGAATAACATATGGAAGAATGCCACCATGGTTGAAATATGCCAATTCCACCTGCATAAACAAAACACAAATGATTAAGATATAAAAACAGGGAGTCTTTGGGTATACCTTCACACTACTTCTTTGATAATTACGACTTCTTGCAATAATCAAGATTTAATGTTTGGATACTGATTTCGGTTACCTGATCAGTTTCACACTAACCCCAACAAAACTCAATTATTATTTACTGATAGAATATAATTACTATTTTAGTATGTTACCCTTCATTTCCTAATGTGAGACATTGTTGCAAGTATTTCACAATCAAACGCTTGTGGGGTAAACCCAACCTAATTAATCATCAATTCAACAGATTTACCTATTTACCTCTATGAAATAATACAAACCTATCCATTATTACTATAAACTGATAGATACTTAAATGGGGTAACAAAACCATACCTCTGTGTCAAAACGGGCGGTACATCTGAACGACTTCCCAGTGTCGGTAGTGACAGTGACATCTTGACCTGGCCGAATCTCACTAATATTGCTTGGTAGGTCAATGTTAAATCGTTCATGACCAGTCAACTGTAATGTGTCAGCATCCTCACCAGCCTTGAAACAAAGTGGTATAATACCCATTCCCACCAAATTACTGCGGTGGATTCTCTCAAAGCTTTTAGCAATCACAGCTTTAACTCCCTGTCAAAAATCCATAACTGTTGTGACCATCACAAACAAAATCTAATTCAAAATCTAGACGAAAAATGAGAATATAGGTAGAAATTTCGACCTATTTACATATGAAAGGGGGTTAAATTCGGGTTATGCTCCATCTCTAATGAGGCGAATTGGGCAAAACTCGCATATTTAATATTTTTAATGCACAAACATCCAAAATCATATAATTTAAACAATTAAATTACTTTAACAGTCGTTCTTTTGTACATACGTTGACCCCTCTAGAAAAAAATTATACATTTTCCCCAAACCGACCTTATTCTGCCCGTATAGATAAAATCATAAAATTGTACATTTTCCCCCATTAACTATATATGAAGAATGCTACTATTCAAGTTAGAATCTTTGTGTTAGTCTGAGATTTAGGTACACAATCAAGTTAAGGGATGTTTAATGCTACATATCAGTGATATTTTGCTTATTTGAAACTACTTATAAGAAATATTTGAGATTGCTTATTGAAACTACTTTTAAATGATTGTTTGGGGATTGCGTATTTAACTATAGCTTATAAGAGCTGTTTGGGAGTGCTTATATTAACTCCTTATGTAAAGGAAATGGCACTGTTTGAGATTGCCTATTTTAGCTGCCGCTTTATATTATAAGGCTGTTTGGGATTGCTTATTGGAACAGCTTAAAAGCAGTTTTAATAAGCAATCTTAAAAGGCCCCTGTAAAAAAAAAGCAACAGTTCCAATAGGTAATACCAAACCGTCTCATTTTCTCTATAAGAAGTTTAATTCAGCAATCCCAAACAGTCTAACTTTTTTTTCCCCAAAAATCACATATAGACTCGTTATAATGATACCAACCGGTCTATATAATAACTCTTTTAGACCAGTTCTTGAACCGGTCTTTATAATAATCTCAACCGGTCTAATAATGTCTCTTTTAGACTAGTTCCCGAACCGGTCTTTATGTGGAAAAAGCTTTTAGACCTCCCCTTCTAGACCGGTTGAGAAACCGGTCTAAAAGCCTTGTACGGTCTAATAGGTGTTTTTTCTAATAGTGCTCTAAGAAGATTTCTACTAGTCAATGTCATGTTTGAATCAAATGCGATAGAGCCACAGAGAGGTCAACGGTTATCGTTCTATCCACTTGTCTTACTCATAGTATTGTTTTGTAATTTCAACACAAAATCATAGATAAAACAATTTCGTCGTTAGTCACTCATGCTAAATAGACATCTTGCGCATACAGTATGGAACAAGGCAAGGGGTGGCTGGGTGCAGCAACGTTTTTTCAGCATTGTATCAAGTTACCACCCCAGCTTCGGTGTTCTCAAACTTAAACCATTCACAAATTATGTGTAAAAAGTAGGCTAAAAAGAATATGTTTTAATAATTTCAAATAATATAAAGAATTGTAAAAGTGAAAAATTAACAAAAGAGTAATCCTATTTAGCAGGACCGTCCCATGAATTTATAAAATTTTTATAAGCCTTGTACGAAATTAAATAATGAGGCCTTTCGATAAGGAATGCTATATATAAAGTGTCACCATTTATATATAATTCAATTAGTTAACTAAACGTGCTAAAATATTACTCATTTAAGATACTTTTTCATATAAATACTTTTTTCTTTGTGAAAAATATGTGTACACATACATATAATTATTAACGGGACAAATTTTGAGGCCCTTAAAAATTTTGGGGCCCTGTGCGATCGCTCACTTTGCACACCCTCAAAGCCGGCCCTGATATTTAGAATTGGGCCATATTATCGGATAACGTATCTCAAATGGCAGCTGATATATGGCTTGGTTTTTTGCTTTGTTTATTAACAAGCGTGTGGGTCCTTTGGTACAGCCATCAAATTTGAAAGAAAAAAAATATATTAAATTTATTTAAATATGTTAGATCTTAAACTCATTTTCCTTCACAACTTTCATATCTTATCAAAGTTGTTTCTACAAAGGAGAGGATCATAAAGAAAGAAATTTCAGAGGTATTCTTTTATAAATGTTATTTACACATATATTGATTACTGCTTATTATATTATGTATGCTTGCTTCTATACGATCTATTGTTTTCTGTTGCTTGTTTATGCTTACTTTTATAGCAATTCTTAAATGATGAAAATACGCTATGTCCCTTCATGGTTACACATTTACGCCAGTGAAATAGTGAATTAAGTAGACCCAAAATAGGCATTGTAGGTGTTCACCAAAGAAAGCACGATCACATATTGTCTTATGAATAGTCACTTAGCACAAAACCACAATTTTTCAGGAGTTTTTTAGGTGAGCATGGTTGTCTAGAAAATTATTTAACAAAATACGCATTTTTAAAATAACTAACATAATATGTAGTAGTATTTTTCTTTTTCATGTATAATATCCTCAAAACTTGTGAAAAATGAACATTCTATGTAGCCATCGTCCTCATCTCATTCATCCTCAACGTTGCCGACTCCTTCACGGGTGCCGGTGATGATGTACGATATGACTCGGACACCACCATTGGCAGGATCGAACTTTGTGTGTCTGTTACCAGATTCACGTACTAGCATAATAAACTAGGAATAATATGAACCGATGTGAAGGAAGTCATCGAACCGGCTTTGAACATCGTTTACCCAATAAGACTATTATGTTTGCTTTTGCTAATTTTTAGTTCTTTCTATCCAAGTGATGACATCATAAATTCATAATCGCGTTGTGCATCATTAGCGTTACCGATAAGGGAGTCGCAAGGACGAAGACTTAGGAAATGAAGACGATGGTTGATCTTTTGCTTTACTGTCTTTCTTAGATCTCACAAGAAGTTGATAACACATTAAAGATCATGGATAGTTGGATATAGTGGTTAACTGGTTGCAATAGAATTTATCATTTATGTGGTTTTATAATTTTGTTACAAGTAAAAAGATAATAATTGAATACTATGTTAAACATTTTTAGAAATACGTATTATGTTAAATACATTTTTAAAATGCCATGGTAATCTAAAAAACTCAATTTTTCTGGCCTAGAAAGGGTAAATAGTACGGGGGTATATTAGTCTAATTACCTTAAAGAAACCTCCATGTAAGTATCAATTCCCATAAATTGATAATATTGTGGATTTGGATAAAAATGAAGTTAATGATTATTTATTTGAGTTAACACAAAATTTGAAACCATCACAGACTTACTCTTATTCTTACAAGTATTAAAACTTTCCTCATTTTTGTTTTTCTTAACAGTGAAAATGATTGAGGTCTTTGTAACCGCAGCTACCGAGGTGATACTGGAAAAGGCATTTTCGTTAGCTGCTAACGAAATTGCCATTGCTTGGGGTTTCGCAGAAAACTTGAATATCTTTCATGGCAAGACAAAGATGATTCGGGCCAGGTTACGTGATGTTGAGCGCCGAGAGGTTACAGAGGGTGTGACGGAGTGGCTGAAACAGCTTAAAGATGTAGTGAGCGAAGCTGATGATCTGTTGGATGAGGTTCAGTATGAAGTGTTAAGGCGTGAGATAAAGAAACGAGATCAGACGACTAGAAAGATACAACTCCCGAATTTGAAAAAGTTTTCATTTCGTAGAGAAATGGGTCATAAAATAGAAAAAATTAACAAAAAGTTGTCTGAGATCAACAAACAAGCACTCGAGTTAGGACTACAAAACGAACAACAAAGCCCTGTTCCAAATAGTCTTCGTAAGGAGACTCATTCATATTTAGACGAATACAAGATTGTTGGGAGGGAGAAAGATGAACTCCATATAGTAGAGCTTTTAACGGAATCCAGAAAAGAAGAAAAACTTACGATTGTTCCTGTTGTGGGAATGGGTGGGATTGGGAAGACCACATTAGCTAAGTCGGTCTACAATAATTCCAAAATCCATAGACACTTTGATGTCAAAGCTTGGTTGTGTGTGTCTGTTAAGGTCAACATCAATAGACTTCTCGAAATGATCTATGAATCCCTAACCGGTAAGAAATGTGAGCTACCAACTACCGAAAATTTGATTACAAAGCTTCGAGAAGAGTTGGGATCAAAGAGATATTTGCTGGTCCTCGATGATGTCTGGGACGCAGAGAGGACATATTGGGATGATTTCAGGAGTTGTGTGATAAACGTGAATTCACAAAATGGAAATGGAATTATTATCACTACACGAAAACTTGAAATCGGAACAAGTGATATGACAAAGAATTCATGTACTTTGCAAGGTCTTTCAAATGATGAGGGTTGGTTCATGTTTAAAGAAAGAGCAAAACCGTTGCCAGAATTGGAGGAAATAGGGCGTAATATTGCGAAGAAATGTCGTGGTTTGCCATTGTTAGTAAAGGTAATAGGAAGCATGTTGCAAAGTTATAGCGGTGATAGAGATAAGTGGTTGTCCGTCCAAGAAAGCATGGTTTGGGGTGAAGAAGAAGGTGACATGGTTCTAAGCACCTTAAAACTAAGCTTTGACAGTTTGCCGAATTCAATTTCAAAGCAATGCTTTGCATATTGTTCAATCTTTGAGAAGGATACAGTCATGAAAAAGGAAGAACTTATCCAGCTTTGGATGGCTTTAGGGTTGCTTCAAGTGGATGGCATGGGGAACAGAGATATGGAGGATGTGGGAAATGATACTTTCAAAATCTTGGTAAGCAATTCCTTGTTCCAAGATGTTGAAATGGATGTGTATGGTTATGTTTATAGTTGTAAGATGCATGATCTAGTGCATGATCTTTCTTTACATGTTTCGAGTGATGAAAGCTTATGTTTGTTGGTTCCGACTAGCGATGAAGTACACATGGCTCACGTAAAACATCTATCTCTGTACCAAGAAAACGACAACAATGTGTTAAAGGACATGGCAAGTAGAACTCTGCACACGCTGTTCTTGGGAGGAGTTGTGACGAAGATATCATTTCAAGATTTCAAGTGTTTGCGTATCCTAAAGTTAAGATCCTTCTCACTAGAAGTGATACATGATTCAGTTGGAGATTTGGTGCATCTCAGGTACCTTGATTTGTCAGATACTTATATCAAAGTTCTTCCAAAATCTATCACTAAACTTCACCAGCTGCAAACTTTGAAGCTGCTTTGGTGTAATGAGTTTAAGAAGTTCCCAGAAGGCATGCGAAATTTGATAAGCTTACGACATCTTGAGTTCAGGAAAAATGTTATCTCCCCGAAGGACGTGGGAAAACTGACTTCTCTTCGAACATTGTCCTTCTTTAGAGTTGGTCGAGAGAAAGGATGTCAAATTGAAGAGCTAGGCTGTTTGAAACACCTTGGGGGGAAGCTTCACATTTCCAATCTAGAAGAAGTTGGCAGCAAAGAAGAAGCTAGCAAGGCGGATTTAGTTGGAAAGAAAAATCTATACAAGATAGGTTTCAGTTGGAAGGAAAGCAATGAGAGCGGGAGGCCAAAGGACAAGGATATATTGGAAGGCTTGCAAACCCCTGCCAATGTGAAAAGCTTGACAATCAAAAACTATTCGAGTGATTATTTTCCAGAGTGGGTAATGAATATGTCAACCAATACCGGAGGGGAATGGATTCGCCTTGACAAGCTTGTGGATGTCACATTATCTGGATGTCGCAACGTCCACAGTCTTCCAATGATTTTGAAGCTGCCACATCTTCGTGATCTTGTGTTGAAGAATATGGACAGCTTGACAAGTTTAAGTAGCTCTGTTGGCCTAGGATCAAGTGAGCCCTTATCTCGATCGTTGAGAAAGCTCGAACTACGTGGTATGAAAAGGCTGGAAAAGTGGACGGATGCAGCAACAAACTCCTCAACGATGATATCGCCTGTGCTCGAGACGTTGTCCATTTGGGATTGCCCGAAAATCATCCTCTTAGATGAACATTATCCCCATCCTCTTGTTGAATTAACTATACACTACTGCACAAATCTCGAGTCCATTCGGAGTTTACAAGGGCTCACATCTCTTGAGCGTCTAGAAATCGGCTTATGTCCTAGTCTTTTAGCAATACCCGATTTGCACAACCTTGGTGGTTCTTTGAGGGAACTGCGAATTGAATATTGTGACAAAATGACTTCCGTGCCTAGTGGAATTGACAGTCTTACCTTGTTAAGGGTGTTATCACTTGGGCCATTCTGGAAGCTGCTTGATTGTTTCCCAAGTCTCAAAGGGATAGAGAAGATGAGGAGCAACCTTCGGTCTTTAACATTGTGGGGTTGGAGTGATTGGGAGTCAATTCCGGAAGAAGTAAAACACCTCACCTCACTGGAGGTGTTAATTATAAAAGAATTTGGTATACGAGAAATTCCAATGTGGTTAACCAATATGTCATCTATCAAAGATATCGGTTTCTACAACTGCCCAAGGCTAGATAAAGACTCAGTTTTGAAGGGAGCGCCAAGGAAAGCAGAGATCGTCGATTTGGAAGGCAAAGATATAATCGAAGATCGTCTAGTTAGATGGAGTTGTATTTTGTTTGTAGATGTCCGTTCTCAAATAATGATAAATCAATTTCAGTTGTATTTTTATTTCCTAATGAAATTTGATTGTTAACTGAGATTCATTGAGATTGGTTTGAGTAATTTTGATTGTTAACTGAGATTCATTGAGATTGGTTTGAGTAGTTTTTTTAAATAAAGCTTTTTATGGTCGACGGTGAGATGAGTGGCGGTAGCTGCTCTTGTTTGGATGAGCACAAAAGTATTTTTGCAGAAACTTCTAGTTTCATTTTTTATAAATTTATCCTATCAAGACCTAATAAATGAAACTTTTCTTTTGAAATTGCAAAAAGGTATTAGACGATTTTTTAATTTGCTGGTCGTCAATTGTCTCTAAACTTGCTTTCGTAAAATGTATGTAAACCGACAAAAAAAAGCTGTGTTACTAAGGCTCGTTTGGTTTGGTTTGGTTTATTGCTAGAAAAAACAATAAATATGAAAAAGTGTATTATTACGATTTTTTATTTTTGAATGACAAATTATGGTATAAAAATGTGTATAAATATTTGAGTTTTGTAATGGAAAAGATATACTCATTTCATTCCCGGGCCCACTAAATAAACACCTTGAATCGGAAATTCGGAATGATATCCAATTATCCATAGACCCATTCTGATTGGAGTATACCAAACGCACCCTAAGTGTTATTTTGCAGGTGTTTTTTTGGGTAAAGGGGAGTAATCCTGCACCCTGGTAAAATAATTATTTTGCAGGTGTGATACTGTTACCGATAGTTTGTTTTTGTAAAATGTGGCTATAATCAATCTTAGATTCTTTATAAGACTCTTGATCCTTCTTGTGTATAGTTCTGTATCAATTGGTATTGTATGTCCTGTATCTAGTTTTTACCTAATGTGCATTTGGTAAAAATATATCAAAAGTTACCCATATTGAAGTCTTAATAGGTAACACAACTTCATTTTACACGATCAATTCGACTATTATTCTAGTAATAGTTCCTGTATATTTTATTTATGGGTTTACCCCAACCGATACTAAACCTTTACCCGAACTCGGAACTTTTTGGCATCTTAACCAGCTCACCAATTTTGATACCACTACTAACAACAGCCAAGTCGTTTGCTGTGACAATATTTGAGAAATATTTAACACAAAAAAACAAGCACTTTCAGTGAAATATACTGCTTCAAATTTCTTTGCATCAATTACGAGTTTAAATACATGAAATTGAAAGGCTATCAAATAGCCACATACTTTTGTAAACAAGGAAACAAGTATAAATAAAGAATCAGCAAAAGCTTCCGTAGAGATAAGTTATTCCAAGAGGTCTGTCGACAGCCAAATAATCCAAAAATTCTGTTTCATTGATGTTAATACCTGTCGTGAAGAACTCTTTATTTTTCACTTTGCTCAAATTAAAAAATAAAATAAAAATGGACGATTAATGGCAATTCTGCAGATCTACATCATCACTTTTGTGTAGTGAGTTGTCGAATAACATATGGAAGAATGCCACCATGGTTGAAATATGCCAATTCCACCTGCATAAACCAAACACAAATGATTAAGATATGAAAACAGGAAGTCTTTGGGTATACCTTTTGACACTAATTATTTGATTATTACGAGTTATTGCAATAATCAAGATTTAATGTTCGAATACTGATTTTCGGTATCCTGATCAATTTTGTACTAACCCCAACAAAACTTAATTATTATTTACGGATAGAACCAAATTACTATTTTAGTATGTTATCCTTCATTTCCTTATGTGAGACATTGTTAGAATATCACAATCAAACTTTTGCTGGGTGAAACTCAACCTAATTAATCATCAATTCAGAAGACACAAAACTTCCCACACTTAAGACCATGCCCATTACTACTATACACTAATACTGTAGATAATTAAATTGGGTAGCGAAACCATACCTCCGTGTCAAAACGGGCGGTACATGTGAACGACTTCCCAGTGTCGGTAGTGACAGTGACATCTTGACCTGGTCGAATCTCACTAATATTGCTTGGTAGGTCAATGTTAAATCGTTCATGACCAGTCAACTGTAATGTGTCAGCATCCTCACCAGCCTTGAAACAAAGTGGTATAATACCCATTCCCACCAAATTACTGCGGTGGATTCTCTCAAAGCTTTTAGCAATCACAGCTTTAACTCCCTGTCAAAAATCCATAACCGTTGTGACCATCACGAACAAAATCTAATTCAAAATCTAGACGAAAAATGAGAATATAGGTAGAAATTTCACCCTACTTACACATGAAAAGGGGTTAAATTCGGGTTATGTTCCATCTCTAACGGGTCGAATTCGGCAAAACTCGCATATTTTATTATTGTTAATGCACAAACATCCTAAATCACATAATTTAAAAAATTAAATTACTTTTTTAACAAACGTTTTTTCTGTACATACATTGACCCCTCCAGAAAAATTATACATTTTCCCCAAACTGACCTTATTCTGCCCGTATAGATAAAATTGTACATTTTCCCCCATTAATCAACCCACTCATTTTGCCACCTCTAGTTTAATGACTCACCAACAACATAGGGCCCTTGGCAGCCCAATCCCTAGAGCTGCCACTACCGTACTCTGCTCCAGCCAAAACAATGGTATCCTGTCCAGCAGCCTTGTATCTCTGATAAGAGTAGTGATTGCAATAATTAGACGATAGTAATACTTTTATAACTTAATAACAAGAATAATCATACATTGCTTTATGAACTCACCGATGCTGCATCAAACACTGATAATTTCTCTCCGGTGGGAATATGCACAGTTTTAGGGCCAACTTCTCCATTTAAGAGCTTGTTAACAATGCGGATATTGGCAAAGGTACCCCTAGCCATGATCTCATCATTACCTCTTCGACTTCCGTAAGAATTGAAGTCCTTGCGGTCAACCCCACGTTCTAGAAGAAATTTTGCAGCTGGGCTGTCCTTTTGAATGCTTCCCGCAGGTGAGATGTGATCTGTCGTGATACTGTCACCAAAGTTCAGCAAGCAGTAGGCATCCTTTACACCATGGGCGCCAGGGGGATCCATGGTCATGTTCTTGAAATATGGTGGCTCGTGAATGTATGTAGACTTTGGGTCCCATGAGTATAGCTTTGATTCTTCGACTGATAGGTCGTTCCACATGGGATTTCCCTTGGTGATGGCTTGGTAAGTGCTCTTAAACATTTCGGGTAATACACTCGATTGAACAGCCTGCAACATTTGTTGTTTTTAGTTCAGATAAATACATATTTGGGCCTAGAATATGGGCTAGAGATGGATAATGAATTCATAACTTACATGACATATTTAATCTGACTCGAATACTGCTTTAGCTTACAATGTTGCGAAGTATCAGTGATTTCAACTAGACGTGCTAATTTCAAGTTTTCAACCATCTTATGAAGGAGTAGATTCGAATTTTTTCCTCGAGAAATATAATGGAACTTTTTTTTTAAACAAAAAAATGGCTAAAAGGGATGTTAAAGACCCTCTTAATGTTTTGGACAAACATTTTTCCAGGCCAACCCCGACCCTTACCACAAAAATTATTGTTTTGATCTGTTACCCAACCAGTCCTTTTTACCACTTGTAATATCAAAAGAGTGTAAGGGTGCTTACATCTGCAACTTCTTGAGTGCTTGGCCATATGTCCCTGAAATAAACATCCTTCCCATCTTTTCCAACTCCAATCGGTTCTTTCTCAAAATCAATATCAACCTGGCAAGCAAAATCAACATGTATATAAATTGTTTTCAAAGAAAATCTATCATTGTTCTTGCAATGGTTTGCGACATATGGCAAATAAATTTCAATATTCAATAAAATGAACTTCTTACCGTGCCTGCAAGAGCATAGGCAACAACCAACGGAGGTGATGCAAGGTAGTTAATTTGGTCTGGTCAAGGCATGAACACGTCCCTCAAAGTTACGGTTCCCAGATAGAACAGCAAATGCAACGATATCTGCAAGAGTGCAAAAAGTAAAAGAGATTAAGAATCAAATTAACTGGGTTATAAAAGAGAGTTGGAAAAGGAAGGTAGAAATATACCATTTTCAGATATGGCAGCACCGACTGTTTCATCTAGTTCCCCTGAGTTACCAATACATGTTGTGCAACCATAACCAACAATGTTAAAAGCCTTTCGCTCATCCAAATACTTCAAAACCCACCACCACCACCATGCCCGCTACTTTTCCCTAATTCACTTCCTCTTATTTCAATCCCACCGTGTTTTTTGTTGTTGTTTAAGATAAGATTTATTGGGCACAATGGAATTCCTTTGCATCTTGTCACGTCAAACACTTCTTGTAACAATATCTACAATAGAAAGGTCAAAAGAATTTTTGAATTTAATAGTAAAAATATTAAAAGTTGAGTGTTTACAAAAGAAAAAAAAATGATAAATTAAATGCTTTTTTGGACCATTAGCCCAAAAAACTCAAGCAACGCTCAGTCTATAAATGTCTTCACCCATTGCCGCAAAAATAAAATGTAGCCAGAAAGACACAACACAACATGAATCAACTCATTCCCTTATTAACATATTTTTTTTAGATAGATATATTCTAACTAAATTTGGGTCAAACAAAAATTCCGGTAATAAAAATAAGATGGTTGAAAGAGGCCGAGTGGATGAAAAGTTGCTCAAAGTTGTATTCATAATGCAACAAGGGTTAGTTGACCGGTTCTTATGGGTGATGAGAGCTTATCAAAAACAAACAAAAAGCCACTTTTGTGTTTGTTCCTTTTGCTTTTGTTTGTAAACCAACTTACTTGATAGTTATAACTACTACCTCCGTCTCACATTAATTGTACATTATGATTTTTTTTAAGTTTTTTTCATCAACTTCGACAAACCTCAAGATTTCCTTTAACTCATATTGAGTCAATGTGCTAAGATCCAAGTCAAGAGGGAAATAGCCTAGATCGTACGCTAAAGTCCCTAAGCAATCGCTTAGAAGAAAAGAAAGTAATCGAGTGATGATGACTAGGAGTTGGGCTTGGAAGCAGCCGTCCATCAAAGAAAATGTAATAACTCACTCGTCTAGCTCCATGGCCGAAAATGTATCAGGGCTCGTTTCATACACAAATATTTTGTTAATGGACTATACAAAAAAAGATTAAAAGCAATAACTTCCCAAACAACCAAAACAAATAACTTTGCAGCCCAATCTGCAGAGTGAGTTAAAAATTAGGCCTAATATATAAACATTAAAATTCGAAATATAATAGGCAAGAAATATAAAACAACTGCTGTTAAAATAAAAATATTTCTTACATGTTATTGACCAACTTATATCATATATGAGCTTGTGAAGTACAAGAGTTGGATTGCTAATTATATATAATATGATTCAAATTAGCAAAAGAGTATTAAACAATTTTGGTGGTTGTCAAATGGTTATAGAACAAAATAAACTATTTAAACTTTAAACAATTTTTTTTTTTTGGTTGAAAAAGGCAATACATTATCATAATAACCTAACCTTATAGTATAAGTTTGAAATGCCATGATTTTTAGATTTTAATATTATTATGAATGTTAGAATTTTTTGTTTGTCATCTTTTTGTTTAAAAAGAAAAAAATAAATAAAAAAAAAAAATCACAATACAGTAATCCTTAATTTTTATCTATAGAATATATGTGTGTTCTACTAGTACTTTTCTGAATGATTGAACACAACATTCCGGTGTGTGAACTATATTGACATTGTTGCACTTAGGCCAGTATATTTTTCGGTAAACATTAAATTGCTTACGCTTAGTATAGCATCTTTTACATTAGAGCATAACATAATAATAAAACCTACAATAGGACTATAAAATTATATTAAAAAGATCCATTCAATACCGAGATAATAAACATTGGTACGTAATACTAATTCCTAACATCCCACCAAACGGTAGATGTACCTAAAGCAAGTTAATTTAACTGGCAACCCATTTTCTTAATATTCACTTAACTACTATGAATATTCACTGATATTAAATCATGGGCTAATCTAAGTTTCTAACTAAGGTTATAATGAAAACAATATTTTTAAGATCGTTGTTAGTGTAGATACGTTTATATGAAGTGCTTGTAAAAGAAGACTTGTTTTATACTACTACTATACGATCATATGTTTATTAGGCGTTCATAGAAGCGACAAAATTATAAGACGCTTGCCATGGTCATCTAACAATTTATAAAAGTTAGTTTTATAGTAAAGGAGTATTTTAAACTCATTTAAGCTTATTTACGTTTTTCAAAATGTAAATTTTTGAAAGTTAAAGTTTTATACTCCGTATTTCACTAGGTTAACAATATAAAACGCGAGCTCGAAACATATATTGTTGTGAGCTCGAGTTTATAAGTTCTTGGCTTGAATTATGGCTCGAATTATTAACGAGCTCTTGTGTCATGAAACATGTAGGTAGGGATAAACCAGACGAGCTTGAGCTACACTTGAACTTGCATATGTATTTGTAACTTCGTTACATATAATTTGAGTGCATATGTTCGAGCTATATATTCAAGACGATGTCAAGTCTTCTCGAGCTAGCGTTATGAAGGCTCGTCAAGTATAGTGTTCGAGCCAAGTTTGAGCTAAGCTCGGCTTTCTTTCGGCCCTACCAATTTATAAGATTAGGCAAAAACTTACTTCTTTACTTAGAACTGTAAAGCAAAAGTAAAAGAAGAATAATCCTATATATTAGCTTGTGCAAGTAGTGCTCAAAAGAAAACTCATTTGCTTGCCAAAACAAACTCTATCAACTTTGTCCTCCCACTTCGTCCACCACCACGAGCGCCATCTCCCAGCGTTTGTCTAAAATGGGAAACTGCTTGAAACCGATGATGACATCAGGAGAATCTCATGTACAAAACAAACTAGAAGAAACAAAACCTTTAGTAACCCCCACACTGCATGCATGATAAGGTTGTAGTCAGCAGTGATGAATGCCACAAGAAAAAGAAGAAAGTGCGGTTCAATTTAGAAGCAGACAATCCCACAGCTGAAGCAACCATAATGGAAACAACTAACAAACCTACAACAATGAAGAAAAGTGTGAGAGTAAAGGTGGTGTTGACACAATCTTAGTTAAAGAAAATCTTGAGTAGGGCCACTATATACCACCACCCTCCACCGATGAAGCAACCACCATCAGTTTCTTCTGTTGATCTGTTTTCGGGTCAAATAATGGTGAAGTGTAGAAGAAGTAGAAGTTCATCGCTGATGTGCAAATGTAAATGTGGTTGGAATCCTGCTTTACAAACTATACCTGAATTGGGACATTATTAAATGATCAATTGCTTATCAAGATATTCTACTTGTTTTACTGATCGATTATTGTAACATCATAAGAATTTATGAATTAATATGGCAGCGTGCTTGCATACAATAGTGAAGAGTGGTAACATAATGCAAGTACGTTACTAATACTGATAATTTTTGCATGTTACTATAATTAATCTGTAAAAGATATAAAATATCATACTACTACGCAACAACCATAATCATATTAGTTACATGTATCTTCAGTTCTTAAAAAACTACATGTATCATTAAGACTATTTTGATACTACGTATTTATTGTGTATAGTTTTTTTGGTTAATCATTTTTCATTATAACATTTGTGTACAGTTTTTTTCAATCTTTACTGTGGTATAGTTTCTTTGATGAATCATTTTTCATCATCGTGTATAGTGTTGTTTGATCTTTAAGAATATTTTTGTCATCGTTTCGGGACAGTGGGACATTTGTATTATCATGTTCATATTCATCTAATCTACGTAGTAACTGTATTGGTGAATTCTATATCAATGGGATATTGTACTTCTTTTATAAAGAGTTTCGGCATGTGAGCATATGGTGTCGAGAAGTGATAAAACATAGTGAGAATTGAACATGAAGTTTCATCAGTCAACAGTTAAATTTTTTTAATTGGGTGGAGATCGAGCCGGTTATGACTAGCTATGTTTGCATTATACAACAAGTTTTTGCTTCAATCTTTTAGATATTCCTTTCTCAGGAATCACTTGATCAATATTTTATGTACATATATCCAATAATGTTTATAACTGAAAAGGTAAGTGAAGCATGTTCTGGAGCCCCTTTTTTACGAAGACGAAGAAAAACACACTGCAGCTCAGCAAGAAGAAATTCAATGTTTTGTTGAAACTTACAGAACCATGGAAGGAAAAAACGTTATGTAAATCAAGGATATGACTAGTAAGAAAAGGCTTTTGAAAAAGTGAATCCGATATTCAATTCACAAATATTGCTATTTAGCTTTTAAAACATGGTTTCACTAGTTCAGATCTTGTTTTATTTTCCTGGCCTTCACTCATCTACTTGCTATTTATTTGTCAAAGGACAAGAAGTTTACATTGCAGGTTAATATTTAAGTTAATGTTTATCTCAAACATGATTTACTCAGTGCATGAGTGCATGATGGCTTAGTTTTAATGTAATCACAACGCAGTTTAATGGTTTCGTAAGTCCTATGATAGGTTTGGGTCAGGTGTGGTTTTTATCAATCAATATACTTTGAAGTTATTTACTACTACTAGTAGTAACAAACTAAAAACAAATTGTCTGGAAGCAGTCCCTTTACCCTCGGGTAGGGGTGTGACTGTCTACATCTCACCTCCCCATACTCCGCTTCAACGAGATTGGGTATTTAAAGTCATTTACTAGTAACAAACTAAAAATAGATTGAAAGACGGACATGTAGATTCTATCTTTATCTCCGAGTTCGATTATTTTTGGGTACCATCAATCTTTGTTGCAGAGAGCATACGTGCTATGGAGGAAAAAAGACTTATGACTTATTAGAATTTGACTTCTAGAGTACAAACTTATAACCTTGTAAGTTTAATAAGTTAAGATACATTTTTGTTAAAAAAGAGAAGAAAAGAGAAAAGAAAGTTTTGAAGTATGAGCATTTAAAAGTCATCCCACATTGTTTGAAATAGGAAAGTTAAAAGGAAGGGGGAGCTTTATAAACTAAGAAATAACTGTAACAAGTTTAGGTACTTTCCTAGAAGCAACAAGTTTCCGAAAGGAAAGTATGTTAAACTGTTCTTGATGTGGATGAAAAGTTGCTCAAAATGTATTTTTAATGAAACAAGACTTCACGGTTCAGTTTATTTAATAATGAATACATCAACTATTTATAATTTTTGCAAGTGGCCAAAAGCGATTTAACCCAACTCACTTGAGCATATATAGCCAAGTAGCCAACCGCGTATTTGCTACCCTACCATCAACAACCAAGTCTTTTGTCGTAACAACATTTGAAAAACTCATAAAAGAAGCAATTTCATTGAAATATACATAACAGACAAACATGACAATTTGCACAAAATAATTAAATTGCTTCGAATTTCTTTGCGTCAATCATGAGTTTAAATACATGAAATTGAAGGGCTATCCAATAGGCAGCAACATGCATTTGGCGTCAATAGAAACAAACAAACGTGTAGGTCCTCTGGTACAGCCATCAAATTTGAAAGAAAAATAATAATAGTATTTAAATTTATATAAATAGGTTGTATCTTAAACTCATTTTTCTTCACAACTTTCATATCTTATCAATCAAAGTTTGAATACTCTTGTTTTTGCAAAGTAGAGGATCATAAAGAAAGCAATCTCACAGGTATGTTCTTATAAATGTTCATTTTCGCACATTATATACTGCTTATTATATTATGTTTGCTTTGCTTCTATGCGATCTATTGTTTTCTGTTGCTTGTTTATATTATAGCAATTCTTAAATGATAAAAATACGCTATATCCCTTCATCATTACACATTTACACGAGTAAGTAAACCCAAACCTCCAGGTTGTCATGCATGTATATTGCTGGATACATAGGTCTATATATAGGAGGATGATACGTTTATAAAAATAGGCGATTTTGTTTACTAAACGAGAGTAGTGATGTTCCTGTTCAGTTTATCATTATTAGCCGAATCAAGATTAAAAGTGACCGGTTGCAATAAAGAGTTTAAACTCTTAGTATATGAGAAAAAAATAAAAATAAAAAAATAAACAAAAACTACGATTTTAATTGAAAGATTGAGTTTACAAAAATTAACATCACGAATTCAATCAAAATTTCATCGATGTCCTATAAAACACTACGGGACTCACTAATTCCGCCGCCGGATATCATAACTTAGTTTAATTGCTCATTATTTAGTGTTCAAAGTTTCAAACTTGTGAAGATAAAGACGGGAAAAGATACAGTAAGTAACTAAGGGTCCGTTTGGTTTATAGATGGGTTTAGGATTAAGATTTTGATTTTGATTAGGATTTGGTTTTGGGTTGAAGAAAAAGTAAGCGAGAAAATATATAATAATGTAAAATTTTATTTGTTTTATAGATTTATATAAAATTTAAAAGTAATATTTGTATTATAAAAAGTTGTAATAAGAAAAAGGAAACGAAATAAACTTGTGATTGTGAAGTAAATTGAGCCCACATATGTTGAAAATATATCTCAAAGTCGGCAACTGTGTTATGATTTGCACAAGGAAAATACATGACAGTCATCCCCATTATTGGGACCTACTAAAATATATTAAACAACCACTTTTGGCATTAAGCCCCCAATCCTACTCACATCCACTCAAACCAAACGAGCCCTAAGAGCATATGCAATGGTTGGTTTTTGAAAGACTTTTTACATTTAATGCAATTAATGACTTGAGACATAAAGAGAGAAAGTTTTTATCAAAGACTTGAAGTTTATCAAGTCTTTGAAAAAAGCTATTCAAAAAGCTTTTGATGCAATGCATAAAAACCTCTTCCAAAAGCTTTTTAGAATAGTAAAAAGCTTTTGTTGGTTTTACCATTGTAGATGCTCTAAGTATTGACTGATATAAGGGTTGTCATATTGTACCATTATACAAAAATAAATAAAAAAAAAAAAAAAAAAAAAAAAACAACCGTTCATTAGAAGGAAAAAAACAACCTTATGTTCTGTTTTATTAGATCATGGTGTCAATTTCTTAAAGTAAGTGTTGATTGAAATAGCTTGAAGTACAATTTCTTACAAGTAAGTAGTTTTTTAGTCTTTTCCCTTTAATCTTTTATACATAATAAAACAAAACCTCAAGTGAGGACTTTCGTATTTAAAAAAAAATTATTTCTTTATTAGGTAATATTTTAATTATTATTTTTTAATTTATAAATTCGTTTTGTTGATATACAGTACTACACAAATCTTTACTATCTATAAAGGGAAAATGGTCCAAGGTGAAAGTGGAAAACTCAATAAAAGTGAAAAGTTGAAATGTTGAAAATGTAATTTTGGTAATGTTGAAATGTTTACACGATGGGAGTGTTCGTTGAAAGTTGAAAGTTGAATTATTATGTGTAATGGAAGTGTTTGTTGCAAATGCTTACACGATGGGTTGAACCGGGGGACGCTTCAAACCCGACGGGTTGAATCGGTTTAATTTGATCCGTTTTTGACCCAACCTAGCAAGTTGACCCGGTTTAAATTGATCAATTTTTCGACTAAAACGGTTCAACCGGTTGAACCACCCGGGTCGAACCAGGTTTCAAAACATTATGCTTAATTCTCAAATCTTCAAACTTTTATTATTTTTCATTTATAACATATAAACTTTTTTTTATCAATAAACAATTTATCGCTATAAAATCTCGTTGCTATGCACGGGTACTCGTCTAGTAGAAGATAAATACAAAAAATCTTTTATATAATAAAAGAATTATATCATTTCGGAGTGATTTTGAAAAATCATTCTTATTGAAAAAAAAATGGACTAATAAGAGAGCTCGATTTTGATACATAGGTGAAATCAAGCAATATGATTGGCCAATAAAAAGTCAAAATTGAATTGATTTTGGTCAAACTTTAATAAATTTGGTAAATAATTTGGTTGAGAAAAAAACACATAAAAATATAGGTGTCAAATTTATGAAAATAAAAACTTAAAAAAAGATGAGATAATTAATAAAACTTTAGTAGTTGAATTTTAACTATATTATATAAAGTTAAGTGTAAATTATAAGTCTCCATGTTTTTTAATAACTTTAGTTAATAAACAAATAATTCCCTATACTTTATACCCCTAGAGTTTATAATATGGATTTTGTTTACAATTACATGAGTATTAGTATTAGTTTGACACCTTCATCCATTAAAACTACAAAATTTTGTTTCATCTACTTAAAATATTTTTTTTACTATGTACGTTAAATAAGGACTCATGTTATCCTATTTAAAAATATAATTTATGCGTACACGGGTTTGAATATTAAATACAGAAAAATTATTATTAACGGTAATATAAATATCAAATGATAAACACATATAACAACTACTCATATAATTATTATTTAAAATTTATATACTTATATCCGGAAAAACATTTGTAAAAAACTTTACGGAGTATATTTTAACTTCATTAACGCTTATTATGTGCTACTAAACTCGCACATTTTGTACAACATGATATCAATAGTTAAACTTAAACAACATCAACCTGAACATCAACATCTATGTCAGATAAACAAAGTTAAATCTTTCGTCCAATAAAAATTTTCAAAAAATATTAANACTTAAAAAAAGATGAGATAATTAATAAAACTTAGTGGTTGAATTTTAAATATATTAAAAGTCAAGTTTAAATTATAAGTCTCCATGTTTTTTAATAACTTTAGATAATAAATAAATAACCCCTATAGTTTATAATATGGACTTTGTTTACAATTACATGAGTATTATTATTAGTTTGACACTTTCATCCATTAAAACTACAAAATTTTGTTTCATCTACTAAAATATTTTTTTTACTATATACGTTAAATAAGGACTCATGTTATCCTATTTAAAAATATAATTTATGCGTACACTGGTTTGAATATTAAATACGGAAAAATTATTATTAACGGTAATATAAATATCAAATGATAAACATGAGTTACTGTGATATGAAAATAAATATACTCGATTGTACTTATAACAACTACTCATGTAATTATTATTTAAAATTTATATACGGATATCCCGAAAAACATTTGTAAAAAACTTTACAGAGTATATTTTAACTTCATTAACGCTTATTATGTGCTACTAAACTCGCACATTTTATACAACATGATATCAATAGTTAAACTTAAACAACATCAACCTGAACTTCAACATCTATGTCAGATAAACAAAGTTAAATCTTTCATCCAATAAAAATTTTCAAAAAATATTAATAGATATTAATATATAATGAAAAACTCGTGCATATTTATTAGTCGTACTTATATCACAATTTTCACGGGTAAATTCTTATATTTCCATATAGTAAACTAAAATTTTAAAATAAATTTGATTTATGTGTTAACCCCGTGCGTGCACGGGACTTGTAACTAGTATAGATAAGATGCAACTAACAATATGATTAACTTTTTAAATGATTTTCTTTAATAATAAAAAACTATAATTAAAAATCATAAATCAAAAAGACAAAGATTAAATTATTTGCTTTTTAATAAATAAAAATATATCATTCAACTTTTTTTTTAAAAAAACCCGCGCGTGCACGAATATTATAACTAGTATTTACCTATAATTATCAATAAATAACAAAATAATTACATGGGTTATCACTTACACTGAAAGGTTCTATCACTTACCCAAAGGGTGCTAATTCACATAAAATATTTATAATATCGCAATTAACCATTTTCACACTCTTGCATACTTTAACACATTAGTTTATCACAATTCAAACATTTTTGGCTTAATCAAACTTTGCATAATTCAATTCATGTCTCACTGACATATATATTTACACTTCACCATTCTCTAACACATAAGGCTTTTAGCCCTAAATAACACAGTTTTACCATTGGAGGAAGGATATAAGGCTATTTATGTATGTTCGGTTTTGTGATATACGATATACACAGTTTTACCATTCTACATATATAAGCCTAAAATTTTAAGCCAAAAATTTGACTTATATTTATAAGCCTAAAATTTATAAGCTTTACTTGTTGGTTAAGAGTTAATTTGATTTCAACTTATATTTATAAGCCTAAAATTTTTAGCTTATTTTGAGACTTAATAAACTTATTATGATATAATAAACTTATATAAGTACGTAAATCTCAAAATTAGCCAAAAAATTCAATTTTATTACATATAAGTCAAAATCAGATAACTCGCAAGCCCAAAAACAAGCTTGAACCGTTAAGCAAACACCCCGAAGATCTACTCTTTAAACATCTTTTAATCGTAACGAGTTGGTCGCTTCGGATAAGCACATACATAAACAGATCTACATATACCTTAAAGAGAGAAAGCTTTGTTAGATGTTAGTTGTTAGTTGTTGGCTCGAGTTAGTGTCGCATCCTCGGGCAGAGATACCAACCGCGAGCCTCTCCTTAGGGGATAACCCCTTTATTTACTTGACGAGAATATTGATGTTCTAAATAGTTAAGAGTAATATTTTCGAAGAAGTTAGAGCATCTCTAGCGGAATAGTTAAAGAATAACATTTTTGATCAAATAAGTTACTCAAAGCTTTTTCTTATCGATGAGAGAAATAGTATATATATATATATATATATATATATATATATATATATATATATATATATATATATATATACACACACACACACATATATTGATTACTGCTTATTATATTGTGTTTGCTTGCTTCAATCCGATCTATTGTTTGTTTATATTTACTTTAGTAGCAATTTTCAAATGATAAAAATACACTATGTCCCTTCATCATTACACATTTACACACGCCAGTGAATTAAGTAAACCCAAAATAGGCATTGTAGGTGTTCACCAAACAGTTGTAGTGGATGAAAGAAAGCACGATCACAAATTGTCTTATGAACAGTCACTTAGCACAAAACCACAATTTTTCTGGCCTAGAAAGGGTAAATAGTATGGGGGTATATTAGTCTAATTACCTTAAAGAAACCCCGTGTAAGTATCAATTCCCATAAATTGATAATATTGTGGATTTGGATAAAAATGCGGGTGTTGTTGACTAAGTTAATGATTATGTATTAGAGTTAATACAAAATTTGAAACCATAACAGACCGAGGCTGTGTTCTTTTTATTTTTTTAACTTTAGCTAAGGGATCGGGTCCACATAACATTTAATACTATTTCTTTTTAAGTAAGAACCACTTATTTTTTCTTACTTCCTCTATATCCCCAAGGCAAGAAATATTAACCACTCCCCATTGAGTGGCTCTAATAGACTCGACCCCACATATATTTATAAGCCTGTCTACAGAAAAAAGAAACACCTCCTTACTCTATTCTTACAAGTATTAAAACTTTCCTTATTTTTTTTCCTTCTTTTCTTAACAGTGAAAATGATTGAGGTCTTTGTAACTGCTGCTGCCGAGGTGATACTGGAAAAGTCATTTTCATTAGCTGCCAACGAAATTGCCATTACTTGGGGTTTCAGAGAAAATTTGAGGAGCCTTCATGGGAAGTTGGAGATGATTCGGGCCAAGTTACAAGATGCTGAGAGGCGAAATGGTACACAGGCCGTGATGGTGTGGATGAAGCAGCTGAGAGATGTGGTGAGCAAAGCTGATGATCTGTTGGATGAGGTTCAGTATGAAGTGTTAAGGCGCGAGATAAACAAACGAGATAGAAAGATACAACTCCCAGATTTGAAAAAGTTTTCATTTCGTATAGAAATGGGTCATAAAATAGAAAAAATTAACAAAAAGTTGTCAGAGATCAACAAACAAGCACTAGAGTTGGGACTACAAAATGAACAGCAAAGCCCTCTTCCGAATAGTCTTCGTAAGGAGACTCATTCATATTTAGACGAATTCAAGATTGTTGGGAGGGAAAAAGATGAACTTCATATAGTAGAGCTTTTAACGGAATCCATAAAAGAAGAAAAACTTACGATTGTTCCTGTTGTGGGAATGGGTGGGATTGGGAAGACTACATTAGCTAAGTCGGTTTATAATAATCCAAAAATCCAAAGACACTTTGATGCTAAAGCTTGGTTGTGTGTGTCGGTTAAGGTTGACATCAATAGAATTCTAGAAATGATCTATGGATCCTTAACCGATAAGAAATGTGAGCCACCAACTACCCAAAATTTGATCACAAAGCTTCGAGAAGAGCTGAGATCAAAAAGATATTTGCTAGTCCTGGATGATGTCTGGGACGAAGAGAGGACATACTGGGATGATTTCAGGAGTTGTATGATAAATGTGAATTCACAAAATGGAAATGGCATTATTATCACTACACGAAAACTTGAAATCGGAACAAGCGATATGACAAAGAATTCATGTACTTTGCAAAGTCTTTCAAATGATGAGGGTTGGTTCATGTTTAAAGAAAGAGCAAAACCGTTACCAGAATTTGAGGAAATAGGGCGTGATATTGTAAAGAAATGTCGTGGTTTGCCGTTGTTATTAAAGGTAACAGGAAGCATGTTGCAAAATTACAGCGGTGACAAGGATAAATGGTTGTCCGTCCAAGAAAGCAAGGTTTGGGGTGAAGAAGAAGGTGACATGGTTCTAAGCACCTTGAAATTAAGCTTTGACAGTTTGCCTAATTCAATTACCAAGCAATGCTTTGCATATTGTTCGATATTTGAGAAAGACACAGTGATGCAAAAGGAAGAACTTGTCCAGCTTTGGATGGCTTTAGGGTTGCTTCAAATGGATGGCAAGAGAAACAGTAATATGGAGGATGTGGGAAATGATATTTTCAAAATCTTGGTAAGCAATTCCCTGTTCCAAGATGTTGAAATGGATGAGTATGGTTATGTTTTAAGTTGTAAGATGCATGATCTAGTGCATGATCTTTCTTTACATGTTTCGAGTGATGAAAGCTTATGTTTGTTGGGTCCGATTAGCGATGAAGTACACATGTCTCACGTAAAACATCTATCTCTGCACCAAGAAAGAGACAACAATTTGTTAAAGGACATGGCAAGTAGAACTCTGCACACGTTGTTCTTGAGAGGAGTTGTGACAAAGATATCATTTCAAGATTTCAAGTGTTTGCGTATCCTAAAGTTAAGTCACGCTGTACTACTAAGAGGGATAGATGATTCAGTTGGAGATTTGGTGCATCTCAGGTACCTTGATTTGTCACATACTGATATCAAAGTTCTTCCAAAATCTATTATCAAACTTCTCCATCTGCAAACTTTGAAACTGCTTGGATGTTTTTATTTTAAGAACTTCCCAGAAGGCATGCAGAATTTGATAAGCCTACGACATCTCGAGTTCAGAAAAAATGTTATCTATCCTAAGGACGTGGGACAACTAACTTCTCTTCGAACAATTCCCTTCTTTAGAGTGGGTCGAGAGAAAGGATGTCAAATTGGAGAGCTAGGCAGTTTGAAACACCTTGGGGGGAAGCTTGGCATTCATAATCTTGAAGAAGTTGGCAGCAAAGAAGAAGCTATGCAGGCAGATTTAGTTGGAAAAAAGAATCTACATAAGATAAAGTTCTGTTGGAAGGAAAGCAATGAGGGTGTGAGGCAGAAGGACAAGGATATATTGGAAGGCTTGCAAACCCATGCAAATGTGAAAAGCTTGACAATCAAAAACTATTCGAGTGACTGTTTTCCTGAGTGGGTAATGAATATGTCAACCAATACCGGAGGGAAATGGATTCCCCTTGACAAGCTCGTGGATGTCAAATTATCAGGATGTCGCAACGTCCTCAGTCTTCCAATGATTTGGAAGCTGCCACATCTTCGTGCTCTTGGGTTGAAGAATATGGACAACTTGACAAGTTTAAGTAGCTCTGTTGGCCTAGGATCAAGTGAGCCCTTATCTCGATCGTTGAGAAAGCTTGAACTACGTGGTATGAGAAGGCTGGAAAAGTGGACAGATGCATCAACGAACTCCTCATCGATGATATCGCCTGTGCTTGAGACGTTGTCCATAAAAGATTGCCCAAAAATCATCCTCTTAGATGAACATTATCCCCATCCTCTTGTTAAATTAGAGATTGAGAACTGCACAAATCTCGAGTCCATTGGGAGTTTACAAGGGCTCACATCTCTTGAACGTCTAGAAATCAACGAATGTCCTGCTCTTTTAGGAATACCTGATTTGCACAACCTTGGTGGTTCTTTGAGGCAACTGATAATTTTCAATTGTGAAAAACTGACTTCGGTGCCTAGTGGAATTGACCGTCTGACCTTGTTACGGGCGTTAGTACTTGGGCCATTCTGGAAGGAGCTTGATAGTTTCCCAAGTCTCAAAGGGATAGAGAAGCTGAGGAGCAACCGTCTGACCTTGTTATGGTTGTATGGTTGGAGTAATTGGGAGTCAATTCCGGAAGAAGTACAACACCTCACCTCACTGGAGTGGTTAGATATAAATAGCTTTGGGATACGAGAAATTCCAATGTGGTTAACCAATATGTCATCTATCAAACGTATCGATTTCTACGACTGCCCAGGGCTAGATAAAGACTCTGTTTTGAAGGGAGCGCCAAGGGAAGCAGAGTATGTCTATTTAGAAGGCGAAGAAATAATCAATCGAAGATCGTCTTGTTAGATGGAGTTGTATTTTGTTTGTAGATGTCCGTTCTCAAACCAAATAATGATAAATCAATTTCAGTTGTAGTTTAAATTCGTAATGAAATTTGATTGTTAACTGAGATTCATTGAGATTGGTTTGAGTAATTTTGATTGTTAATTGAGATTCATTTGAGATTGGTTTGAGTAGTTTTTTTAAATAAAGGTTTTTATGAGTGGCGGTAGCTGCTCTTGTTTGGATGAGCACAAAAGTATTTTTGCAGAAACTTCTAGTTTCATTTTTTATAAATTTATCCTATCAAGACCTAATAAATGAAACTTTTCTTTTGAAATTGCAAAAAGGTATTAGACGATTTTTAATTTGCTGGTCGTCAATTGCCTCTAAACTTGCTGTTGAAAAATGTATGTAAACCGACAAAAAAAAGTTGTGTTACTAAGGCTCGTTTGGTTTGTTTTGGTTTATTGCTAGAAAAAACAATAAATATGAAAAAGTGTATTATCACGATTTTTTATTTTTGAATGACAAATTATGGTATAAAAAAGTGTATAAATATTTGAGTTTTGTAATGGAAAAGATATACTCATTTCATTCCCGGGCCCACTAAACAAACACCTTGAATCGGAATGATATCCATAGACCCATTCTGATTGGAGTATACCACACGCACCCTAAGTGTTATTTTGCAGGTGTTTTTTGGTAAAGGGGAGTAATCCTGCACCCTGGTAAAATAATTATTTTGCAGGTGTGATACTGTTACCGATAGTTTGTTTTTGTAAAATGTGGCTATAATGAATCTTGGATTCTTTATAAGACTCTTGATCCTTCTTGTGTATAGTTCTGTATCAATTGGTATTGGATGTCCAGTATCAAGTTTTTTACCTCATGGGCATTTGGTAAAAATATATCAAAAGTTACCCATATTGTAGTCTTAATAGGTAACACAACTTCATTTTACACGATCAATTCGACTATCATTCTAGTAATAGTTCCTGTAAATTTTATTTATGGGTTTACCCCAACCGACACTAAACCTTTACCCGAACTCGGAACTTTTTGGCATATTAACCAACTCACCTTGAGACCACTACTAACAACAGCCAAGTCGTTTGCTGTAACAACATTTGAGGAACATTTAACACAAAAAAACAAGCAATTTCAGTGAAATACACTCCTTCAAATTGCTTTGCATCAATTACGAGTTTAAATACATGAACTTGAAGGGCTATCGAATAGCCACATACATTTGTAAACAAGTATAAATAAAGAATCAGCAAAAGCTTCCGTAGAGATAAGTTATTCCAAGAGGTTTGTCGACAGCCAAATAATCCGAAAATTCTGTTTCGTTGATGTTAATACCTGTTGTGAAGAACTCTTTATTTTTCACTTTGCTCAAATTAAAAAAATTAAAAATGGACGATTAATGGCAGTTCTGCAGATCTACATCATCACTTTTGTGTAGTGAGTTGTCGAATAACATATGGAAGAATGCCACCATGGTTGAAATATGCCAATTCCACCTGCATAAACCAAACACAAATGATTAAGATATGAAAACAGGGAGTCTTTGGGTATACCTTTTGACACTAATTATTTGATTATTACGACTTCTTGCAATAATCAAGATTTAATGTTTGGATACTGATTTTCGGTATCCTGATCAATTTTGTCCTAACCCCAACAAAACTTACTTACTCCATTATTTACTGATAGAATCAAATTACTATTTTAGTATGTTACCCTTCATTTCCTTATGTGAGACATTGTTGCAAGAAAATCACAATCAAACTTTTGCGGGGTGAAACTCAACCTAATTAATCATCAAATCAGCAGACACAAACACAAACCTACCCACACTTAAAACCATGCCCATTACTACTATACACTAATACTGTAGATAATTAAATGGGGTAGCGAAACCATACCTCTGTGTCAAAACGGGCGGTACATGTGAATGACTTCCCAGTGTCGGTAGTGACAGAGACATCTTGACCTGGTCGAATCTCACTAATATTGCTTGGTAGGTCAATGTTAAATCGTTCATGACCAGTCAACTGTAATGTGTCAGCATCCTCACCAGCTTTGAAACAAAGTGGTATAATACCCATTCCCACCAAATTACTGCGGTGGATTCTCTCAAAGCTTTTAGCAATCACAGCTTTAACTCCCTGTCAAAAATCCATAGCCGTTGTAACCATCACGAACAAAATTAAATTCAAATTCTAGACGAAAAATGAGAATACAGGTAGAATTTTAGACCTATTTACATATGAAAAAGGCTTAAATCCGGGTTATGTTCCATCTCTATGGGTCAAATTGGGCAAAACTCGCATACTCTGTTCCCGAGTTTATATTTTGGAGTGAAAGGGAAAGGTTTGGGATGGTAGTAAAAAAAAATTATGTTCCTGAGATTTTTTAGGAGGGGAGAGGAAAGTAAAGGATAGTAAATTACATCAAAATTACTCTCCTAATTAACTTCCCAAATTGGGATGAAATGGAGTGGTGTTGATTTTAAAGCTATTTTTTGTTACTTCCTTCTCTTTTCTTTCCAACTTGGGAACACAAGATAAAAAAATAATTTCTTATTACTCTCCTCTTTACTTCACTCTTTTTTTCCTCTCCATCTCTTTCCTTTCCGTTTTATACTCGGGAACAAAGTGTGTTTTAATGCACAAACATCCTAAATCACATAATTTAAACAATTAAATTACTTATAGGTTGACCCCTCTAGAAAAAAAATTATACATTTCCCCCATTAATCAACCCACTCATTTTACCACCTCTAGTTTAATGACTCACCAATAACATAGGGCCCTTGGCAGCCCAATCCCTAGAGCTGCCACTACCGTACTCTGCTCCAGCCAAAACAATGGTATCCTGTCCAGCAGCCTTGTATCTCTGATAAGAGCAGTGATTGCAATAATTAGACGAATAGTAATACTTTAGAATTCATACATTGCGTTTATGAACTCACCGATGCAGCATCAAACACGGATAACTTCTCTCCGGTGGGAATATGCACAGTTTTAGGGCCAACTTCTCCATGTAAGAGCTTGTTAACAATGCGGATATTGGCAAAGGTACCCCTAGCCATGATCTCATCATTACCTCTTCGACTTCCATAAGAATTGAAGTCCTTGCGGTCAACCCCACGTTCTAGAAGAAATTTTGCAGCTGGGCTGTCCTTTTGAATGCTTCCTGCAGGTGAGACGTGATCTGTTGTAATACTGTCACCAAAGTTCAGCAAGCAGTAGGCATCCTTTACACCATGGGCGCCTGGGGGATCCATGGTCATGTTCTTGAAATATGGTGGCTCGTGAATGTACGTAGACTTTGGGTCCCATGAGTATAGCTTTGATTCTTCGACTGATAGGTCGTTCCACATGGGATTTCCCTTGGTGATGGCTTGGTAAGTGCTCTTAAACATGTCGGGTAGAACACTCGATTGAACAGCCTGCAACATTTGTTGTTTTTAGTTCAGATAAATACATCTTTGGGACTAGAATATGGGCTAGAGATGGATGTTGAATTCACATATTTAATCTGACTTGAATATTGCTTTAGCTTACAATGTTGCGAAGTACCAGTGATTTCAACTAGACGTGGTAATTTCAAGTTTTCAACCATCTTATGAAGGAGTAGATTCAAATTTTTTCCTCAATAAATATAGTGGAACTTTTTTTAAAACAAAAAAATGGCTAAAAGGGAAACAAGTCATATGGGTTGAAAGGCCCCAAGTGTATTTTTAATGCATAAAAAATCCTAATATTTTATTCAAAATATTATATTATTATTTAAATGACATAATTTTGCTAATCATATGGGCACATTCACGATGTTAAAGACCCTCTTAATGTTTTGGACAAATATTTTTCCAGGCCAACCCCGACCCATACCACAAAAATTATTGTTTTGATCTGTTACCCAACCAGTCCGTTTTACCACTTGTAATACCAAAAGAGTGTAAGGGTGCTTACATCTGCAACTGCTTGAGTGCTTGGCCATATATCCCTGAAATAAACATCCTTCCCATCTTTTCCAACTCCAATCGGTTCTTTCTCAAAATCGATGTCAACCTGGCAAGCAAAATCAGCATGTATATAAATTGTTTTCAAAGAAAATCTATCATTGTTCTTGCAATGGTTTGCGACATATGGCAAATAAATTTCGATATTCAATAAAATGAACTTCTTACCGTGCCTGCAAGGGCATAGGCAACAACCAACGGAGGTGATGCAAGGTAGTTAATTTGGTCTGGTCAAGGCATGAACACGTCCCTCAAAGTTACGGTTCCCAGATAGAACAGCAAATGCAACGATATCTGCAAGAGTGCCAAAAGTAAAAGAGATTAAGAATCAAATTAACTGGGTTATAAAAGAGAGTTGGAAAAGGAAGGTAGAAATATACCATGTTCAGATATGGCAGCGCCAACTGTTTCATCTAGTTCCCCTGAGTTACCAACACATGTTGTGCAACCATAGCCAACAATGTTAAAGCCTTTTGCTCATCCAAATACTTCTGCAGCCCACTGTATTAAGAAACTGTAGTCAAAGTCAACTTTTTGTGCCACATCACCACAGTGTAGTGTTTGTTGTTGAAGATGGAGGGAATTATTGAAAAGGGGTTCGGGTTGTGAAATCAAACACCCTTTTATTTTATTGATGTGGAATCGAATTCCTTTGCATCTTGTTGGGGAAACAAATGATTTATGAATTGGTTATTGGATTAGAGGTGGTGAAAAAGAATGGGTGGTTGATTCAAAAAAAGGTTTATAGTTTGACTCAAGGTATGTTATAACGTTCTTTTTTTTTTTTTTTCTTTTAATAAGTAAATATAACGGGTTTTAGGTAATTAACTCTTGTCACGTTAAACACTTCCCGTAACGATATCTACAATAGAAAGGTCAAAAGAATTTTTGAATTTAATAGTAAAAATATTAAAAGTTGAGTGTTTACAAAAGAAAAAAAAAATGATAAATTAAATGCTTTTTTGAACTATTAGCCCAAAAAACTCAAGCAACGCTCAGTCTATAAATGTCTTCACCCACCGCCGCAAAAATAAAATGAAGCCAGAAAGACACAACACAACATGAATCAACTCATTCCCTTATTAACATATTTTTTTTAGATAGATATATTCTAACTAAATTTGGGTCAAACAAAAATTCCGGTAATAAAAATAAGATGGTTGAAAGAGGCCGAGTGGATGAAAAGTTGCTCAAAGTTGTATTCATAATGCAACAAGGGTTAGTTGACCGGTTCTTATGGGTGATGAGAGCTTATCAAAAACAAACAAAAAGCCACTTTTGTGTTTGTTCCTTTTGCTTTTGTTTGTAAACCGACTTACATGGGGTATGTTTGACGAAAGTAACTGTTGCTGGAACTGGTGCTGGTGCTGGAGATTATAAAAATAGATTATTTTTATAAGCTACATGAAGTAACCTTTGGTTTTAAGAGATTATGGAAGTTTTTTTTTTTAGAATCTCTTATAAGTTATGTCTGCCAAACAAAAATTATCTTTCAGGTAGCTTATTTTTTGAAAAAATAAGCACAATCTCTCAACAATCTTGTGTGCCAAACATAGCCATGGTATTCATAACTACTACCTCCATCTCACATTAAGTGTCCACTATGATTTTCTTTTAAGTTTTTTTTCTTCAAACTTCGACAAACCTCAAGATTTCCTTTAACTCAGACTGAGTCAATGTGCTAAGATCCAAGTCAAGAGGGAAACAGACCATATCGTAAGCTAAAGTCCCTAAGCAATTGCTTAGTAGAAAAGAAAGTAATCGAGTCATAACAACCAGGAGTTGGGCTTGGAAGCAGCCGTCCTTCAAAGAAAAATGTAATAAGTAATAACTTACTCGTCTAGCTCCATGGCCGAAAATGTATCAGGGCTCGTTTCATACACAAATATTTTGTTAATGGACTATACAAAAAAAGATTAAAAGCAATAACTTCCCAAAGACCCAAAACAAATAACTTTGCAGCCCATTCTGCAGAGTGAGTTAAAAATTAGGCCTAATATATAAACATTAAAATTCGAAATATAATAGGCAAGAAATATAAAACAACTGTTGTTAAAATAAAAATATTTCTTACATGTTATTGACCAACTTATATCATATATTTGTGAAGTACAAGAGCTGGATTGCTAATTATATATAATATGATTCAAATTAGCAAAAGAGTATTAGACAATTTTGGTGGTTGTCAAATGGCTATAGAAAAGAATAAACTATTTAACTGAACTTTAAACTAAATATTATCATAATAACCGAACCTTGTAGTATAAGTTTGAAATGCAATGATTTTTAGATTTTAATATTACTAGTTATAACGCCCGCGCACGCGCGAGTTTTTTTTTAAAATTTTTTTGAATGATATATTTTTATTTATTAGAAAACAAATAATTTAATTTTTAAATTTGTTTTGTTGATGTACTACATAGAAGATAAATACAAAAGATAAAGATAAGATACAATTAACGATAGGATTAAACTTTTTAATGATTATCTTTAATAATAAAAAATTAGAATAAATTTGTTTTGTTGATATACTACATAAGTAGAAGATAAACACAAAAGATAAAGATAAGATGCAACTAACGATAGGATTAAACTTTTTAAATGGTTATCTTTAATAATAAAAAAATATAATTAAAATAATAATTAAAATATTACTTAATTGGGAAGGTTGAGTTTTTCAAAATGGAAAAGTCAAGGTTTTGTTTTATTATATAAATATGAATGTTAGAATTTTTTGTTTGTCATCTTTTTGTTAAAAAAAATCACAATACAGTAATCCTTAATTTTATCTATAGAATATATGTGTGTTCTACTAGTACTTTTCTGAATGATTGAACACAACATTCCGGTATGCGAACTATATTGACATTGTTGCACTTAGGCCAGTATAATTTTCGGTAAACATTAAATTGCTTACACTTAGTATAGTATCTTTTACATTAGAGCAAAACATAATAATAAAAGCTACAATAGGACTATAAACATTATATCAAAAAGATTCATTCAATGCCGAGTATTGGTACATAATACTAAGTCCTAATATCCCACCAAACGGTAGATGTACCTAAAGCAAGTTAATTTAACTTGCAACCCATTTTCTTAATATTCACTTAACTACTATGAATACTCACTGATATTAAATCATGGGCCAATCTAAGTTTCTAACTAAGGTTATAAAGATAACAATATTTTTAAGATCGTTGTTAGTGTAGATACGTTTATATGAAGTGCTTGTAAAAGAAGACTTGTTTTATACAAGTACGATCATATGTTCATTAGGCGTTCATAGAAGCGACAAAATTATAAGACGCTTGCCATGGTCATCTAACAATTTATAAAAAGTTAGTTTTATAGTAAAGGAGTATTTTAAACTCATTTAAGCTTAATTACGTTTTTCAGAATGTAAAATTGAAAGTTAAAATTTTATACTCCGTATTTCACTAGGTTAACTATATATATGAAACGCAAGCTCGAATTATGGCTCGAGTTTACAAGTCCTTGGCTTAAATTATGGCTCGAATTATTAACCACCTCTTGTACGTGTCATGAAACATGTAGTAATCTATGTATTTTGGGATAAACCAGCCGAGCTTGAGTTACCCTTGAACTTGCATATGTATTTGAAACGGATTTGGTCGTTACAAATAATTTGAATGCATATTTTCGAGCTATTTGAGCCAATGTCAAGACTTCTCGAGCTAGTGTGGTGAAGGCTCGTCTTGCAAGTATGGTTTTCGAGCCAAGTTTGAGCTAAGCTCGGCTTTCTTTTGGTCCTACCAATATATAAGATTAGGCAAAAACTTATCTTTTACTTAGAATCGTAAAACAAAAGTAAAAGAAGAATAATCCTATATATTGCTTGCAAGTATTACGTGCTCAAAAGAAAACTCATTTGCTTGCCAAAACAAACTCTATCACATTTCGTCCACCACCAGCAGCCATCTCCCACCGTCCGTCTAAAATGGGAAACTGCTTGAAACCAATGATGACATCAGGAGAATCCCATGTACAAAACAAACTAAAAGAAACAAAACCTTAATTAGTAACTCCCACACTGCATGATAAGGTTGTACTCAGCATTGATGAATGCCACAAGAAAAAGAAGAAAGTGCGGTTCAATTTAGAAGCAGGCAATCCCAAAGCTGGAGGAGCCATAATGGAAACAACTAACAAACCTACAACAATGAAGAAAAGTGTGAGAGTGAAGGTGGTGTTGACACAATCCGAGTTAAAGGAAATCTTGAGTAGGGCCACTATATACCACCACCCTCCACCGATGAAGCAACCACCATCAGTTTCTTCTGTTGATTTGTTTTCGGGTCAAATAATGGTGAAGTGTAGAAGAAGTAGAAGTTCATCGCTGATGTGCAAATGTAAATGTGGTTGGAATCCTGCTTTACAAACTATACCTGAATTGGGACATTATTAAATGATCAAGTGCTTATCAAGATATTCTACTTGTTTTGCTGATCGATTATTGTAACATCATAAGAACTTATGAATTAATATGGCAGCGTGGTTTGCATACAATAGTGAAGATTAGTTACAAAATGAAGTACATTACTATTACTGATAATTTTTGCATGTTACTATAAATTATCATATATTTCTATGCACAACCATAATCATATTAGTTACATGTATCTTCAGTTCTTAAAAAACTGCATGTATCATTAAGACTATTTTGATATTTATCGTGTATAGTTTTTTCGATTAATCATATTTTCGTTATAACATTTGTGTATAGTTTTTTTTCCATCTTTACTGTGTGTAGTTTCTTTGATGAATCAATTTTCATTATCATGTATAGTGTTGTTTGATCTTTAAGAATATTTTTGTCATCGTTTCGGGACAGTGGGAGTATAACATTTGTATTATCATGTTCATATTCATCTAATCTAATTGTACTGGTGAATTCTATATCAATGAGATATTGTACTTCTTTTGTAAAGAGTTTTGGCATGTGAGCATGGTGTCGAGAAGTGATAAAATATAGTGAGAATTGAACATGAAGTTTCATCAGTCAACAGTTAATTTTTTTTTTAATTGGGTGGAGATCGAGCCGGTTATGACTAGCTATGTTTGCATTATACAGCAAGTTTTTGCTTCAATCCTTTAGATATTCCTTTCTCAGGAATCACTTGATCAATATTTTATGTACATATATCCAATAATGTTTATAACTGAAAAGGTAAGTGAAGCATGTTCTGGAGCCCCTTTTTTTTCGAAGACAAAGAAAAACACACTGCAGCTCAGCAAGAAGAAATTCAATGTTTTGTTCTAAGAAACTATGGAAGGAAAAAACGTTATGTAAATCAAGAATATGACTAGTAAGAAAAGGCTTTTGAAAAAGTGAATCCGATATTCAATTCACAAATATTGGTATTTAGCTTTTAAAACATGGTTTCACTAGTTCAGATCTTGTTTTATTTTCCTGGCCTTCACTCATCTACTTGCTATTTATTTGTCAAAGGACAAGGAGTTTACATTGCAGGTTAATATTTAGGATAATTTTTATCTCAAACATGATTTAATCAGGATGGCTTAGTTTTAATGTAATCACAACGCAGTTTAATGGTTTCGTAAGTCCTATGATAGGTTTGGGTCAGGTGTGGTTTTTATCAATCAATATACTTTGAAGTTATTTACTAGTAACAAACTAAAAACAAATTGTCTGGAAGCAGTCCCTTTACCCTCGGGTAGGGGTGTGCCTGTCTACATCTCACCTCCCCATACTCTGCTTCAGCGAGATTGGGTATTTCAAGTCATTTAGTAACAAACTAAAAATAGATTGAAAGACAGACATGTAGATTCTATCTTTATCTCCAAGTTCGATTATTTTCGGGTACCATCAATCTTTGTTGTAGAGCATACGTGCTATGGAGGAAAAAAAAAAGACTTATGATTTATTAGAATTTGATTTCTAGAGTAAGAACTTATAACCTTTTAAGTTTAACAAGTCATGGTACATTTTTGTTAAAAAAGAGAAGAAAAGAGAAAAGACAGTTTTGAAGGATATGAGGCTATGAGCATTTAAAAAGTCATCCCACATTGTTTGAAAGAGGAAAGTTAAAGGAAGGGGGACGTTTATAAACTAAGAAATAACCATAACAATTTTAGGTACCTTCCTAGAAGCATTGTTTAAGAAATAACCATAAAGTATGTTAAATTGTTCTTGATGTGGATGAAAAGTTGCTCAAAATGTATTTTGCAAGTGGCCAAAAGCGATTTAACCCAACTCACTTAGCATATAGCCAACCGCGTATTTGCTATCCTACTATCAACAACCAAGTCTTTTTACTGTAAGAACATTTGAAAAACACATAAGAGAACAAACCAAGCAATTTCATTGAAATATACATAACAAACATGACAATTTCCACAAATAGTTTGCTTCAAATTTCTTCGCATCAATCACGAGTTTAATAACATGGAACTTGAAGGGCTATCCAGTAGCCACATAGATATGTAAACAAGGAAATGGATATAATTAAAAGCATAGACAGTGATATGGTAAGTTACTCCAAGAGGTCCGTTTATTATCAAATAATCTAAAAATTCTGTTTCCTTGACGTTGATACGTGTCGTGAAGAACTCTATATTTTCACTTTGCTTGTATTAAAAATTTTAAAATGTACGATTTATGGCAATTCTACAGAACTACATTAGGGGAGTGTCTTTGATAAGCTTTTTGAAACTGATTTTTTGATTATTACGACTTCTCGCAACAGTCAAAACCTAATGTTTGGATTGCGTGCAGTTATGTGATCAGTTTCATATACA
>LBNU01028432.1:3769-17428 GCA_014162995.1 Artemisia annua
AATATTACCAAAGTAGGACGACCTCCACGTCCAGGAACAATACTCCATTCAGAACTGACTTCAGCTGATTTTTGCTCCAATTCTTTAAGCTTAATTTCAACAATGATCCCACCCTCATTTTTCTCATCAGGGCGTGGATTGACTTCAATATTTGAAAACAAGGATAGAGAATTAATGTTGCGCAACGCTTGCTTCCCTGCTTCAATGTTGAAAACGTTCCCTTTTTGGAGCTGCAACACAAATATTGGCATTGTATAATTAGCCAGAAGAAAACGATTCATCCAAATTAAACAATGAAAGAGCATGTCCGTTATTTTATCAAAGCATAACCAGAAAGAAAAAAGAAAAACAACAAGATTAATTATATTGTCCATCAAGCCCATCACTCAATTATATAATGACCAGCTTATCATCCACCTTTACTAACTAGAAATGAAGTCCACATTTGGTACACATGTAATCTATTTATAACTTTGTTAGTGCAAGCAACATACTATCATGCTTCACAACAAATTCTTTAATGAGAAGAACACAGATTTAATATCAGCAGAAACTCGTTTCTATGGTTCTGAAACCTCACATGATTTAATGTAAACAACCAACCCTTTGATTTCGTCTAAAACATATTTTGTAAACTACAAAACATAACAAAATATTGCAGCTATTAAAAACCAATCCATACTTTCAATGCCACAAAGAGAATAAAAAAACAAAATCCGTGCAGTTCAAACTTCAATGAAACCTCAAATGCCTAGCATTTCCATCATTTTATAACTTAAGCCGAATGCTAGCAAGACTACTTATGATACACCCATAACAGATAAAAAGATAAGAAACTATATACCGTACAAACATATAATCAAACAAACGAAACAATCAGAAAATATACCTGCTTAGGCAATTCTCTCTTCACAACACCAATCTGTGTATTCCCTTCACACACATTCCCCAACTTATCCTGAAACTGAATCACCACTCGTGTAATATCCCCCTCCACAACTTCACAAACAACTTCATTCGTATTCAAATTCCCAAAATTCACAACTTGAGCACACGCATACCCTTCATCATGATACCATTTCTGAACCCTATCCCTAATATTCTGCCACCGAATAATATAAGCCTAGGTCCCTGGGTTTTAGTTTGAGCAACGACAGTTAAAGTATGAGCACATCTAGGACCAGGAGTATCATCTTCAGTATCCCAATACGATTCTAATGGATGATATGAAGGAGCTGGTTGTAGCCATGGTTTTGAACCCATCAAACCCTACAAACCCTAGCTTTTGAAATAGGTCGAATTAGTGAAAAAAGTGGGTATTGGAGAGGAGGTGAAATTGGATCTGGATCTATGTGTGTGTGTGTGTGTGTGTTTTTAAGTGTGTGTTTTATATGTGTGTTTTGGTGTGTGTGTGTGTGTGAGAGTAGGTTAATTTTGGGGGAGTGTAAAAATGAGATCTGGTTTTGGGGTTTTGAGGGGGAAAGAAAGGATAAGGTTTAACTGTTGGGGAAAATTTGAGCGGGCTTGTGATTATGACACTATGTTATGACTTTTTTGAAAACGAGTCATCCCCAATAAAAATTTTACTCGTTATGACTCTTATTTTATGACTTTGTTATTTGCGCGTCATCTTGTAGCGTGCGTCATAAAATGCGAGTCAAGGATAGACCTTTTTCTAGTAGTGGTTATACTTTTGCATGTATTTTGTGTATTAAGGAAATGGTGAAACTAGTTTAATAAATATAAAGCTTTCGAAACACATCAAAGTTTTTGGCGCCGTTTCCGGGGAGGTTAGTTTGAATCGTATTGTTAGTTTTGCAAAAAGAAAATTTACTTATATACCAAGAATTCTTACTAGAAGTTTAGAAAATTTTGTTTCTCAGATAAAAAGAGCGCCGGTTTTTTAGATAAAAACCGCCGAGCTTTTGATACAGTGAAGAGTAGTTGGATTTGATTTCACAAAACCCCAAAAACAAACTTGTATAATGGCTTTTCCAGATTTTGAGAGCATAGGACTTTTGTTTCTCTTGTTTTTACTATCTGAATTGTGGCATGAGTATATAATGCACATTAAAATCAAAAATACAAAAATATTTTGCTTTTACCTTTTAATTGTTTGCTTGCAAATGCTATATTGGATTGCTATTATAGATGAGAAGATAATTGCAATATGTTTTCAAATGATATATGAATTACGGAATGATAATATCTCTTATGGAAGACTGAAAAAACCCAGAAACACGCCGATGTTTTACCTAAACTCGCCGTACTTCTGGAAAATTTTAAATATAACGGCCAAAATACCACGTAACCGCCGTACTTTTATAAAAACTCGCCGAACTTTTCTGCAAAAATCTCTGCAGAAAGCTTGTTTCTTATCTATGATGATTAAACAGATTCATATCTTGATATATATGACTTATATGAAGTTATTGGAATATGATTATGAACTTATGACTTATTTGACTAACCTACTAATGTTTAATTTGATGTTGTGCTGTAATGCTATAGAAATGAAGAAGAAATCAAATTTAGGACCAGTAAGTAATGAGAAAGAACAAGTGGAAAGCAAGAACACTTGGCAGGGAGAAGTCACTTTTGAGATTACAGCTGATAACAAGGAAAATGAATGAAGGGTTCATATTTTTCCTAGGATGGAAACTGAAGGATGTTACATGAAGTTCATTACTCCATGTTTTGTTGAGAAAAATTATGCTAATGATGCTGTGGCTGATTTGGATTATAGCAGGAGCTTAATATCAAAGGAGTTAATGAAGAAACTAAGGGTAAGCATCGAGGAAAAAGAACATGGTAGGAAAGAGGTTACTAAGAGGCTGCTAGTGCAAATGAATAGGGACATTTTCTTTGTTGAATTTGATGTTAACCCTAGTGATAGTGAATGGGAGCATAGTGTGATTTTAGGGAGAAACTTTATGGAGCAAACAAACGGAGTTATAGATTTTTCCAAAGGCTTGTTAACTATCAACCCAGATACTAATGTTCTTGGAAGGAGTTTTTGGAGAATGAATCCTTATGCCCCTGAGATGAATGAGAAAACCAAGGTATTCTTACTTCATAGGATTGGAAATGGGAAGGAAGATGGAGAAAAATATGTAACACCATGTTATATTGAGGGGATGTTTGCCTCAGATGGAATTTTAGACCTTTACCAAGATAAAAACTTTATTTCCCAGGAATATATGGTCAAACTTGATTTAAAATATGAAATTTTGGAGAATGGAGATAAGAAAATTGATAAGAAGCTGTCTACGGAACTAGTAGGAGAAACTATGGGAGATTATATGGAGAAAACCACAAGCTATGAACTAGAATTCGATGTTAACCCTATGGAAGATGATGTGGAGCCTGATGTAATATTAGGAAGAACATTCATGGCACACACTAGGAGCATGATTAACTACCAATATGGAGAAATTACCTTGTGGGCAGAAGTTAATAAAGAAATAGAAGTTGTTCCTAATAAGGAAGAGAATCCCAAACCATCTGAACCTACTATTGACACTAAACCATCTGGTTCCTACAAGCTTGGTGACATTATGTCACCAGAGCATTTCACTGCTTGAAACACCAAAACAACACCCAAAAATGGAGTTGAAATAATACTCCTTTCTTATTTTTATTTCTATGTTATTTTACAAAATTTTTGAATAAGTTGTATCTCAAGCTTATGCTTGATGAGTATGCCTCTTATAAAAGATGAATGAACAACAATTGTGAATGTTTATATGATTGCTTTTATTGTTAGTTTACTATTTGTTAAATTTATAGAAGATCATAGCACACTGTAAGAAAAATTGCAGAAATAATCGCCGCTCTTTTATTAAAGATCGCCGAGTTTTTAGCGAGGGAAGCCTTTATAACTCAAAAAACTAAACATTTTGACATTACGCGCTAAGTTAAGAAAAACACTCACACACACACACACAAAAACACCGATGGTTTTTACCAAATTCTAAGCACTTTCAAACACTTATTGAAGATCAAAACCAATATTTCAACACAATGAGGGTAAGTTTTACACTTGTGTCAATCTTCTAAAATTTCTTAGGGTTTTGATGATCAAAAACTTAGGGTTTGCTATGATATTCTGAATTATGAATGTTTAATGCTTGATTATGTGTTATCTTATAAGAAATTGAGTTTTCCCCTTGTTTAGTTGTAGAATTATGATCACTATGAGAATTAGGATTTATCTTAGCCCTAATATTAATAATTGCCTATGTTAGTGGAATCATATGAGTAATTAACATTTGCCTATGAGATTAGAGGGAAGAATACATGTTCTAAAGATGTTATATCAATATTTGAGAGATTTTGAGTGAGAATGCATAAGATTCTGAGTTTATGATGCTTAAACTACTATATGTTGCTATTACATACTTACTTGGAAACTTAAGAATGAATTTAAGATTTTAGAGGCTTGAGAAGAATAGAATTTTAAAGCCTTGACACTATGAGAATGATTCTTGAATATAAATAGAGCACTTTTTGTGCAGAGCATAAAAACCGCCGGTTTTGAGGACCAAGACCGCGGATCTTTTACTAAAACCGCCGATTTGCTGGAACAATTTGATCACAGTAGGCATGAAACTTGTTTAAATGATTATGATTATGATGCTTATGTTTTCTAACAACTAATATTGTTTGTTTGTGAATGTTTAAAGACTAAAAATGCAGGGCATGATGAGGAGTCTGGATCCTCAAGGCACAGGCAAACCAAGAGAAAGAGGGAGACTATAACTGTGGAGGAGGCATTAATGCCAGTTGTTTCTCACCCTCATCTACTGTGGAGAACATGTAACACTCAGAAAAGGAAAGATTACAACAAGGTTTTAAGCACCTTGTACCAGAAGAGCCCCTATGCTCCATATCTGCTAGAATGGGAAGTTCTAAACAAGGCTGGTTGTGCTGAGGAGATAGAAGAGATGTTAACTATAAGGTTGGTAAATGAAGAGGATGATGATGAGGTTTTGTTTGTTTCTGATGCTTGGAGGAAAGTGTTTGACATTAGGGAGAATGTATACAAGGAGTTGTGTCTGGAGTTTTATTCAACATTTGGATTTGATGAGACAGTTGGTGATGACAAAATTATGACAGAAAAAAGCATTTTCTTTAGGCTGGGAGGAAAGAAGCATTCTATGACACTGGCAGAATTTGTGGTAGCTTTGGGTTTGTACACAGAAAAAGCTGTGGAAGATGAGTATTTTGAAGAATATTTCAAAGGTGGTGTAAGGAATGAGGTAAAAATAACAAATGAAGCATTGAATGAATTCTGGGCTAGGGTGAGTTCAGAGGATAGTTTAATTTTGTCAAAAAGCAAGGTGAGTACCATAAAGAGGAATGTTTTGAAGGTTCTGCACAAAATGATTGTGTATTGACTTTGCCAGAGGGGACTACAGGGTTTGATAAAATACAAATGATGGAATGCTGGTTGTTAAGTTTGTTTGAAAGAAAGAACATGGGTGAATATGCAAATGTGGCCTGGGTTGTGGCACATTGGTAAAAGAAAAAAGGCAAAGGAAGCCAGAGTGACAGTGAGTTGGTGTGTGGCCATTTGATTACAAGGTTGGCTAAGAGGTTAAAAGTGTTCACTGAGGAGAATATGGCCACCTATTCTGCACCAACAGCTTACAAAACATTTGATCATGTCACTTTGAGGGATTTGGTAGATGACAGGGGAAAGTTGAAGCCTGATATTGCTGGACCAGAGAATGTAAGACCACCACCACCCCCCAAAGGAAAGAAAAATAGTTTGGTTGAAATATTTGAAGTTATGGAAACAAAACTAGAGCTGATGGAAAAGAAAGTTGATAGGATCCTGTACCACTCTGACAGATATGCTTTGGTGTTAGAGGAATTGGGAAAGATTCACAACATTAACATGGAAGACTATAACCCACCTAGTGTCTCTGAACAGGTTGAGGAAGAAGAAGAAAAAGGAAGCAGTGGGGATGAGACTGAGAGTGGAAGTGACAATGCTAGTGGGAGTAATGGAAGTGAAGACATTGGAAGCAGTAGTGAAGAAGAAGAAGGTGAAGGTCAGGAGTAAAACCCGCCGGGGTTTGGCTGGATACACGGCGTGGTTGGTATTTGTGTTGGATGATTTGATGGCCAGGGTGTTGGTCATGGATTTAAAATAATTTCAAACATGTTTCATACAATTTAATGGTCTGTATTAAGGGTACCTCTATTGGTACCCACAACTAAACAGTTTGAACACTTGCACCACTTCACCACCACGATTGGCAACATGCTTGCCATTTCAAAACAATCTGAACAATTTAAACTGTTATCTATTATATATAATGCTAACGTAATGTGTGGATGGCACATTACAACTTTTGTGGATATTGTTTTGTTGCATGATGTATACAGGGAATAAGATTATGGTCCAAAAGATGGACAATTACTTGGAGATTTCTCGGGAGAATAACAAAGCATACCCGGGAAGTACCGTTATCCTTTATTTTTCCCGTTATACTTTGTTTTTAATTCTTAAAGCATTAGGGACAATGCTTAATTTAAGTATGGGGGGAAGATAACTTGAAAAATAAAGACAAAACTTATGCTAGTATATGAAAAATTTTAAACTGTAAAGACAAAAAAAATCAAAATAAAAGCACCGCTTTTGGCATAAAAATGCCGTGGTTATAACTAAAAACCGACGCACATTCTTGTGATGTACGCCGATTACGGGGGTATATAAATAGAAGTAAAATTGGAAATAATCAAAGAATTTTATAAAAATGTATCCAAAACAATTATAAGAAGTCTGAATCGGGATTAATGACATTATTTGCATATTTTATGACCATTACCACTATAAATGTGAGGATTTCGAGCCTATATCGGCATATACCTTTTATGCTTGATTTCTTTGTTCATGAGTGTGCCGATAATTTATGTGATTCTAGAACTTGTATTTGAAATCATTATGAGACCGCTGTGAGATCACATTCGTGTGATATAAGTATTTTTACATGATAAGAGGCAAAAAAAAAATTAGGAACTACACCATATATAAGCCAACCGTTTTCTAATCGAAATATAACCCTTTAGCACTCACGTTTAGTGCTATTATCCATTAGATACACCCTTCTGAGCCTTGAAATTTCGTTTCTATTTATCTATCAAGAAAATAATCAAAAATATGTTGCTTAGTCGGGAATAAAAGAATTGGAGTACATATGAGAAAAAAAAATATGGTTGTATACCAATTACGATGAGTATGAAGAGTGCACGCTTTATCTTTGTTGCAATTTGGTGGAGAAAAGAAAAAATAAGTGAAAAAGAAAAGTGATGAAAAGAAAAAAGTATAGAAAGAAGAAGTATGAATTCCCGATTTAAGTGTTTACAACAATTATTCCATAAACATACCTTATAACCCTTAAACCCAATAAAAGACCTCTTTGATATTTATACTTGGTGTTTACGCCATGTCGGTGCAGTTTTGTTTCTTTTACAAGCATATGGTTAATCTATAAGTTATGACTGAGCTATGAGAGTGATTCCATACCAAAAACTATTTTTATAAGTGCTTGAGTGAATATGAAAATTTGATACTTACGTGAGGAGCATGTCATGTTATTCTTGGTTGTCTTGGATACACAACAAATATATACTTTTAAAACTTATACGAGACTTAGTTTTTAAAATACATTTCTTTTATGCTTGAGGGCAAGCATTGGTTTAAGTATGGGGGAGTTTGATGAGTCTCGTATTATACATGTTTATACCCCCCGATATTATATGAATTATAGGATAAAATAACCACATTATTAGGACTTTTGATACTTAATATGAGAATATATTTGCAGGATATAGGTCTGGTGAAAGTAACGAGAAAAGCACGAGTTGGATGACTTGGTAAATATAAAAGGAAAAAAAGACTTAGTTGGACTAAAGCACGCCGCTTATATGAAGGAAGAGCGCCGCTTACGGGCATCTTTGTTCAACTATGTATTCACGAGTCAAACATAAAGTACGCCGGTTATATGCAACAAAAGCGCCGGTTACGCAAAATAAAGATCGCCGGTTTTACACCAAATGCGCGGCGTACTTCACATGGCAGTTATGTTTTCTACATTAATGAGCCACTTTAATGACGAGGCCGATCACTTGCCTATCATAACTCATTTGGACGTGCTAGGGCAGCATTTTCACGCTATAAAAGGAGCTCAAAATGGAGGAAAAAATACAACACAACAACATCAAATAATCTTGATTATAGAAGCAGTTAGTAGTGGTTTGTACCAAAACCACTAGCTAAGAAGTAAGAACCACACTTGGAGAACCACTTAGAGCTCGAATACTTTCGGTATAATTCGTTATAATGCTAGAAATACTTTTGTACTTGTTTAACTTTATGAATAATATGCAGTAGTAACCTTATGTTGGTTTGAGGCATTTGAGCCATGTTTGTTATGAGATTAATATCATGAATATTGAATCTATGTTACTTGCATTTGATATGTCATTGTTTAGTATCTTATCGTTTGTCTTGATTGATCATAGTGATTGCCTAAAGGTCGAAAGATTCAATCATGTTGGTTATATTATGAATTGTCTATCTATAACAACTCATTGCTATGCTTGTGAGAATTGCTTAGTAAAACAAACGATAACCTTGATTATGACACGTTTAATGGCCGGTCTAATGTCTAACGGCTTGACTAGAGGAAATGCATGTTATATACTTCATACTTGGACCACACTTTAAGCATTCTGTGTATCTAGAATCAAAGGCCAGAAGGATATTCTTTTACATAGGATAGATATACTAGTTAACGTGATCTACCATCATGTTTTACTCTTATGCATTGTCCATGTAACTTCTGTGATACCTCTCATGATTCTCATGTGTTTTGCTTTGAATAAACATACTTTTAATATAAAATGGGAAAACATTTCAAAGAACTTAAATCCAACAAAAACGGTTTTAGTGATAAGTGACAATCATTGGAATCTAATTTTATTACCTATAACTAGCAATAAGAAACAACATCCTCTCTTGGGACGACCTGATCTTACCTCAAACCTTTGCTATAAACGGGGGTTATACTTTTGCCCATGTGTTTTGTGTATTAAGGAAATGGTGAAACTAGTTTAATAAATATAAAGCTTTCGAAACACATCAGGAAGACTCCTTCCTTGTAATGAGGATTGAGAATTCGGTTTTGTTTTTGTTTGTTTGGTTATATCTGGTATAACTATGCTACGTGCGCAACCTATTAATAGCATTCTAAAACTACTTTTTTTTTGTCGTCTAACCAAAGTATCCACCAAATGCGTTCAAACTATTTTTATACAATTTTCTCGCGTATATAGTAAAAACCATTTTATGCTTTCAAAACATTTCCATAAGATTTTTGCACGGATATGAAAATCATGAAACCATTTTCACTTCATTGATAATAAAAGTTAAAAAAAATTTCATTCATGCACGAAGATCGCAATAATGTCGTAGAATATACATAACAAATATGCATATTCGTGACATACAAGTGACGAACATCAAACCTAGAAGATAAACGTTGGGTTATCTCAAAAACTATTAACCTATATTTTACTTTTATATTGAGTCGAGATAATCGTGTCTTCACATATCTTGCACATAGGCACACACTAGGAACTTTTTTTTTATCAAATATTTTTTTACCTGTTATACAATCAGTTAATTATAAATATTTTCATTCATGCACGATGATCCTTGTAATGTCATTGAATATACATAATTAATATATATGTTATGGACANTATAGGTCTGGTGAAAGTAACGAGAAAATCACGAGTTGGATGACTTGGTAAATATAAAAGGAAAAAAAGACTTAGTTGGACTAAAGCACGCCGCTTATATGAAGGAAGAGCGCCGCTTACGGGCATCTTTGGTCAACTATGTATTCACGAGTCAAACATAAAGTACGCCGGTTATATGCAACATAAGCGCCGGTTACACAAAATAAAGATCGCCGGTTTTACACCAAATGCGCGGCGTACTTCACATGGCAGTTATGTTTTCTACATTAATGAGCCACTTCAATGACGAGGCCGATCACTTGCCTATCATAACTCATTTGGACGTGCTAGGGCAGCATTTTCACGCTATAAAAGGAGCTCAAAATGGAGGAAAAAATACAACACAACAACATCAAATAATCTTGATTATAGAAGCAGTTAGTAGTGGTTTGTACCAAAACCACTAGCTAAGAAGTAAGAACCACACTTGGAGAACCACTTGGAGCTCGAATACTTTCGGTATAATTCGTTATAATGCTAGAAATACTTTTGTACTTGTTTAACTTTATGAATAATATGCAGTAGTAACCTTATGTTTGTTTGAGGCATTTGAGCCATGTTTGTTATGAGATTAATATCATGAATATTGAATCTATGTTACTTGCATTTGATATGTCATTGTTTAGTATCTTATCGTTTGTCTTGATTGATCATAGTGATTGCCTAAAGGTCGAAAGATTCAATCATGTTGGTTATATTATGAATTGTCTATCTATAACAACTCATTGCTATGCTTGTGAGAATTGCTTAGTAAAACAAACGATAACCTTGATTATGACACGTTTAATGGCCGGTCTAATGTCTAACGGCTTGACTAGAGGAAATGCATGTTATATACTTCATACTTGGACCACACTTTATGCATTCTGTGTATCTAGAATCAAAGGCCGGAAGGAGATTCTTTTACATAGGATAGATATACTAGTTAACGTGATCTACCATCATGTTTTACTCTTATGCATTGTCCATGTAACTTCTGTGATACCTCTCATGATTCTCATGTATTTTGCTCTGAATAAACATACTTTTAATATAAAATGGGAAAACATTTCAAAGAACTTAAATCCAACAAAAACGGTTTTAGTGATAAGTGACAATCATTGGAATCTAATTTTGTTACCTATAACTAGCAATAAGAAACAACATCCTCTCTTGGGACGACCTGGTCTTACCTCAAACCTTTGCTATAAACGGGGGTTATACTTTTGCCCATGTGTTTTGTGTATTAAGGAAATGGTGAAACTAGTTTAATAAATATAAAGCTTTCGAAACACATCAGGAAGACTCCTTCCTTGTAATGAGGATTGAGAATTCGGTTTTGTTTTTGTTTGTTTGGTTATATCTGGTATAACTATGCTACGTGCGCAACCAATTAATAGCATTCTAAAACTACTTTTTTTTGTCGTCTAACCAAAGTATCCACCAAATGCGTTCAAACTATTTTTATACAATTTTCTCGCGTATATAGTAAAAACCATTTTATGCTTTCAAAACATTTCCATAAGATTTTGCACGGATAGGAAAATCATGAAACCATTTTCACTTCATTGATAATAAAAGTTAAAAAAATTTTCATTCATGCACGAAGATCGCAATAATGTCGTAGAATATACATAACAAATATGCATATTCGTGACATACAAGTGACGAACATCAAACCTAGAAGATAAACGTTGGGTTATCTCAAAAACTATTAACCTATATTTTACTTTTATATTGAGTCGAGATAATCGTGTCTTCACATATCTTGCACATAGGCACACACTAGGAACTTTTTTTTTATCAAATATTTTTTACCTGTTATACAATCAGTTAATTATAAATATTTTCATTCATGCACGATGATCCTTGTAATGTCATTGAATATACATAATTAATATGTATGTTATGGCATTTATGAGAGCTATATCAAACAATGTCTATACAATTGTTTCGTAAGAACATGCTCAATTATCAGGGCAGATCGTATGTAACGTTGTAGACGGGTTACTTTTCTTAATTTGGACACCGTCTAGTACCCTTTGTGGGTGGGATCTTTATCACAGGTTTTGGCTCTTATTAGAATGTATCCTGATCGACCGGTTTTGGCAGACAAACAAGATTCTTTCTTTAAAGAGCCAAATCTTGTGGTAAAGATCAAGCTCACAAATGGTACTAGACGGTGCCAAAATAACAAAGCAATGGAACCCATGTGCGTCGTTATATACGATCTGCTCTTATAATTGAAACGTGTTGATTGCGATAATGATATAGCGTGTATTGTTCATGTCAGGCCACGCTCCTTCATTATCTCAGTAAAGACGATTCCTGTTACTTACACTCTATTCTAGACTGAACATTTGTATCATATTGTATAACCAAATTTAAATGGTAAAGTATGTTATAAGTCTTTTTGGTAGTTGACTGAACAAGTGGATGATAAACTGTTGCGTTTGGTTGAAGACCTTCAAGCATGGAATTCTTTTCCATGGGGGAGCACATTTGGATGCAACTGTACAACCAGATACTCAATGTCGTATCAAGACACAGGTTTCACAAACACATTCTCAACCACATCCATGTGTATTCTTTTGTTTTCAGATAGGATTTTGATGTTTTAGTTCCACAATAAACTTACTCTTGTGTTTTTTAATAGCGCAATTTTTTTGTATATGTATTATTTACCCACACTAAGTGTGTAAATGGATGGTTCAATCTAATAAATTAGATTGAATTTAAAAACAACTCTTTTAACATCACTAAAATATAAAGGGTCGTTTTACTATATTAATAATACATCAATAATTTTAAAAAAAAATATTGTAGTTATCACACAACTGTTTTATTAGCGGTTATTCCATAACTTGTCACAACTGCTTTTTATCAGTTTTATAGTTTTATGCCTATTTATTCACCCCTTTTTTGGTATTTGATGATAACTGGTTTTAATCATTCAAACCAATTTACCATTTTTCCAATGGCTCAGTTCCAGATTCTTGATCATCTAACTAATCTTGCAGGTAATTCTAATTTGCATGACAGAATGCGCTTGTGGTTTATGCAACAGTCTGTTGAAGACTCTTCATTTGGAAACCTGTTATTTGTGTGCTGCCAACATCTGAGGCAAGTAATGCACAAAAATAGGATTATGATTGTGGACATGGAAACATTAGGCAATGCTGTAGTTGCGATGGATTGTCTGGATGCTTTAAGGAAAACTCAGAGCAGGCATCAAGCCATGCTTGAACTGTTGACCGATTTATTGTCTCAGGCTAATGCGGGTTTTCGTGAGGAGGAATCTAACGCGATTCGAATGAATGAAAACAATTAGTTTATTACGTACTTACCATATATGCTAGTTTGTATGATGAATTATTGTATTGTTCAATAATGTATGTATCTTTAAATTTGAATATTTTTTTCTTCCGGATTTAAATTCATACTTTGAATATATTTTAGGTAAAAACTTATTAGTCTCCCTTGGACTAAAGTTATAGCAACAATAACCCATTTCATTTATATGGATAACTATTTAGAAGATGTTTATCATATTTATTAAGGTTCTTTGATAAGTGCAAGACTCTAATCTTCTTTCATAAAGACAATTTTCCAAGATTATTCACCTATATATATTTTTTTCTTTGATTGGCGGTAGATTTATTTAAAAGAACTAGCAAGGTGCTAGAGATTACAAATTGTTAATACAAATATCGCTTAAAAACGTTATTTATATTTTACGATCTTTGCTAAGTTTTGTTAACGACAAAGTATAAACTTTAGTTTTTGGTAAAATACAATTTTAGTTTCAAGTCTTGCATAATCTTTGTTTTGCTACATTTTACTCTTCACATTTTAAATATATAT
>LBNU01028433.1:1537-12706 GCA_014162995.1 Artemisia annua
TCTACAAAGAAGTGTTGCATCGTCTTTAAACCATTTAATTATTTTTATTTTCTATGTAATTTGATGTATTTTTATTTATTATTATTGTATTACAATTATTATCTTCTATCTTATGATTTTTTTTAATGTATACTTTATTCTTATGGTATATTGATATTTTATTTTAGTATGTAATATGTTAATTGTCAAAATAAACTGATAAAACTAGCCCGCCCATCGGGCGGGTCTTGAAGCTAGTATGTATATATATATATATATATATATATATATATATATATATATATATATATATATATATATATATATATATATATATATATATATATATATATATATATATATATATGTGAAAAGTCTTTTTTTATTTATTTTTTATTTTTTTTATTTTTTTTCTTTTTGTTTTTGTTAAATTTGGATAAAAAAAATAGATAATCAGAGTTAGTTCATGACTCTATAAAGAATATGAGGTTTATATCGATTTCAACTCTCGATCTCCATATTTTACATAGCTAAAATAACTTAACTCGTATATCTTTACTTAATTTTATCATTATTTATCGGTGTGTGGTACTCCATCTACTACATTATTGGTTTTGGATTTTATTTCTTAACTTCTTTATAGCAAACTTGATTTATTCCAAGACCTACCCTAAGAAAAATTTACATATTGCGGAGTATAAATATTGGACAAAGAACATGGTTTCATTGCACGCAAAATATAGCTAGCAATGGCACAAATAGTTCATAAATACACTCTACTCATTCTCTTATCAGTCTTGATCATGCATTCTCTTTTCACAAGTGTTCACTCAACAAAATTTCAGGAAAAGAAGCCGTGCAAGAGATTCACGCTATACTTCCACGACATCCTCTTCAATGGCACCAATCTTGCTAACGCCACAGCAGCGACGGCTGTGAACCGTACCCAACTAGGGAATTATAAACATGGGATGCTTGTTGTCTTTGATGATCCTATGACCAAACAAAACAACCTCTTAACTCCTCCCGTGGCTCGGGCTCAAGGTTTTTACTTTTATGACACGAAGGATGCATATAACGCCTGGTTTGCTTACACGTTGATTTTCAATTCCACTGAACATAAAGGGACACTTAACATTATGGGTGCCGATTTGATGGGTGAGGAAACGAGGGATCTTTCGGTTGTTGGTGGCACCGGTGATTTCTTTATGACACGAGGGATTGCTACATTCCGTACTGATGGTCAACCAAATGCTTTTTATTTTCGTGTTAAAATGGATATCAAGTTGTATGAATGTTACTAAATCCGATTTGTCATGCATGTAATATAAGTCATGCATGTTAAAGTCGAGACTAAGTATTTAATATTCCTTTTATGGTACTTTCAAAGTACTACAAAGTACGGAGTACTACTTTGTAGTGATACCATGTATTGTATATGTCCAACCGCTAAGCCGGTGTACGTTTGCTTTTAGAATAAGAGCTTATGTGTAATTTGGTTTTGGTGTTACATTGGTGACTAATTATACATTATTTGACTAGATATTTTTCTCTCTTTCAATTTCATCTCTAATCTTATTAATCTTATTACTTGGGGTGACACGGCTATAATCTACAACCATCCTTAAAGGTATGTTTTGACGTGGTTATCCAAACCACGTTATGGGTTATTTGGAGGTCAAGAACTCAGATTTGCTTCGATGCAAAACCTTCAAAAAAAAACTCTTATAAATGAGATCAAGATATTATCTCATTATGGATGGAATAGGAAATTCAATATAAGAGGATATTGAATGGATTGGTGATCGAAAAAACGCTTGTAGCGTTGTTTTGTAAGCTATTTTCTCTAGTATCTTGCTAGGGTTTGTATTTGTCGTTGAAAAAGAAACTTCAACTCTTCTTTTGTGCACACATTAAGGTTTTTGTTATAATGGTTAATAATAAAGTTCATTTGTCAATTACTTTTCTAAAGGTTGAAAGCTAAAGATATGCAATATATTTTTTCAAATAAACAGGTCTACGCAATGTACTTTGTAAATTGTCAAAGATACGCGACATAATTTCAAACAATTTTCGATCTAGCTAATAAGACTATTACCAGTAGGTTAACAGGTTATCAATTGATTAAAAGTTACAACGTTGGTCCCTCAAACTGGACCAAATTCGAGCATTTGATTCTATTTCGTAATGCCCGTTATTTATTTATTTTTTTTTTAACTTTAATTTTTTTTTTCTTAAAATCTAGATTTTAAGAAAGAAAAAAAAAAAAAAAAAAAAAAAAAAAAAAAAAAAAAATGGTCCAGTTTGGGGAAAGTCAAATTTTGACATATAACAACGGCTTCTTAACTTTGAAGAATGCTATTGAGTTTCAAGAATTGAAGCACATTACATGGCTTGCGGCACGTGTATGGCGAGACATTCAAATTTAAGAGGCATTACTATATCAGCTTAACTGCTTAAGTATATAGTTTTTTGATATTGATATTACAATATCAGCTTAAGTATATAGCTTTTTGATTATACGTGGATCTATTCTATTAACTTTCGCCAACACTAATAACCGGCAATACTAACTAGTTATATGAGTAATTGACAACATGTTGTCAAAGTATTCAATCATACTACTGAAAATGCATATGCATGTTTTATTCAGAATTTGATAACGGTATTACAATATCTGTACAAGTGGAGAATTTGTTATTGACAAATTTTGATTGGTTGAAAACAGTTGTAACTAGTGGAGAATTTGTTAGCCTTTGAGTTTGACTCCAAGAACACAACCACCAAATGCAAGTGGAGCTGCTTGTAATCTTTATAACCCTACATTCGTAGTTTTTGGTTATTAGGTATGAGTTAGGATCAAATGAGAAGAAAAACTAAAATGAGAAGGATGAGAAGAAACCACAACCACACATTTGAGATGCACCTACAAAAATAGATGCATCTCCCCTTAAATTTCTCCATCTTATTTGAATTGTGTGGTTGGAAACTTTTCTCACTCTTCTCATTTTATTTTTTCTTCTTACTAGATCCATTCCCTATTAGGTATAGTATAGTTGGTGGTTTTAGACAAAGTAGGTGAAGATTTGTATAGCTTATTGATGTACCTATACTGATATATCTGCACGTGGTGTCAGTTAACGGCATCCCGCTAATGTCGTTAAAAGGAGGGACAAATTGTTAACCACCTAAGGAAAGAATGAAATACAGATCTTTGATATGACCAGAAGGACTTTCTTGTAATTAACGAAAAAAAAACCAAAAAGGTTATTGATTTCATCCTTAGTTTCTAATCTTTGACACTAAAGTTGTAGATAAAATATAGAGTTAATAACAGAATTAAATAACCAACTGTAATTCTTTTATCTTAGCATCAGTTAACAAGTAGTGCTAATTCTTGTTAGCCCATTTAATGATGTTAGTACAAATGTTAATGTTTATTTAGGTTTAAGACTTTTTGATAATATGTAAATACGTTTATTAATGTTTGGGTCAATTTAGTTAGTCTGCAATGGGTCGAATTTGGTTAACCCAAACAAGCCCATATGTAGACAGTTATGGTAGTTATGTAGAAACAGTTACATCCAAACGTTGTGTTGTTTGGAATGTAAAGTCATGTCGTTTGGTTTAGTATTTATAGATGATTTTCGACCTGTGAAAATCATCACAACCTTACAATATTATAAAGTCAAAGTTTCTAGTTTATTTCTACCCGTTTTACTGTTACATTGATTTTACTCAATTCACACAACCTGCAAACATCATGAAACACATGTTGAAGAATAGAATTGGTGGCAATAAGCCTGTGAACAATTGGTATCAGAGCTCTGGCTCTAATCCATGGGAAACACCATCAATTCGACATTCAACAGGGTTCCAAAGTGGCCGTTATTTACTGAGGGAAACCCCTAAAAGAATGTACCGGTGGAATACAAGGAGGAAGAAGAGTTTATCACCCAAAGGCAAACAACTTCTTGTACAAACTGTACTAGAAAATGAAGCATTCAATTCCACAAAGGAATCAGAATGTTTGAAGGAACAAAAGATGAAAACTGCCGCAACAAAGAGAGAAAAGAAGTCCAAATGTTACATATGCAAAGAAAAAAGGCATGCCTATTGGGCATGTGAAAATAGGAAGAAGTTGGCAGGAATAGAGTTACAACAAGAAATTGACATCACCAATCAAATCATTGAGCAAGAAAGAATGTATCCAGAAAAGGTACATGTCTTTGGAGACTATTTGGTAGAAGGGACAGACAAGGAAGATTGGAATAGTATCTGGTATGTGAGTAAAAATTACAATCACCATATGTGTCCTAGGAGAATTTTATTCAATGATGTCAACTATAAGTTTGAAATGATAGGGAAGGAAGAGTATGAGAGAAAGTTCATATTCTCTTATGGAATAGGTAGTGCAACCATTAAGACAGAACTTGGTGGTTTGGTAGTAAGACATGTGCAATATACACCAGAAATCTCACTCAATATACTCAGTCTAGAATTGCTTAGGAAACAAGGTTTTTCTGTCAAAATCAAGGATTCTAGATGTAGTATTTATCACATGTACTATGATGAAGAAACAAGTCTGCAGATTCCATGTGGAGAAGAAACAGAAAGAGTTGGGCCAAAAGAGGTTGTGAAAGAACATAACCAATATTTGCAAAAGTATTTTGAATCTGTTGATCCAGGAGATGCATGTTCATTGATTAAGGGATTGGAGGATTTGGACTGGAATAAAGATGTCACTCAAGACTACATTGATGATGATTATCTCAGTTATAATGGAACATTGTATGCACTCAAGGTCAATTCTTTTTCCAGATTTCTTTCTTTTATGAATTTGTTAAAGAAAGATAATATACTTTACAAGAATTGGGAAGTGTTCAATAAAAGGTTTGTGGACATGTTAAAGTGGTTTTACCTTGTGCATTTAAATTATGATGCACTTGAGACAATACCACCCATTATTAAAGATGTGGAAGTGAATCTGCTATGTTTATTGAAAGTTGTGGAAAGTTTGGGTGGCTATTTCTCAGTCACTGTTGGTGACAAATGGGGAATAATAGCACAGTTGCAAGGATTAGACATCAAAAATGGTGAAGCAATGATGAATTGCTACAAGAGATTCATTGATCTAGTTGTGATCTATCATGAGACTGCCCAAGTGCCTTGGGTTGAAAAGTCAGTACAGGTGGGAGAAGCAAGCAAAAGTGGCTTGGCCAAGGACCTACCAGACCAGAAGAGCAAGGGAGTAAATGATGGAACATTAGATGCAAGACAAGACCATTTTGGAGTTAGACTTAAATCAGAAGATGGAGAACAACACAGCAGCCATGATAGTAATGACTTTGATGTCATCACTTAAAGATTGAAGCAAGCAGACTCAGAAGAAATTTGTTACTAACATATTAGGGGGGAAATTGTTAGCCCATTTAATGATGTTAGTACAAATGTTAATGTTTATTTATGTTTAAGACTTTTAGATAATATGTAAATACATTTATTAATGTTTGGGTCAGTTTAGTTAGTCTGCAATGGGTCGAATTTGGTTAACCCAAACAAGCCCATATGTAGGCAGTTATGGTAGTTATGTAGAAACAGTTACATCCAAACGTTGTGTTGTTTGGAATGTAAAGTCATGTCGTTTGGTTTAGTATTTATAGATGATTTTCGACCTGTGAAAATAATCACAACCTTACAATATTATAAAGTCAAAGTTACTAGTTTATGTCTACCCGTTTTACTGTTACATTGATTTTACTCAATTCACACAACCTGCAAACATCATGAAACACATGTTGAAGAATAGAATTGGTGGCAATAAGCCTGTGAACAATTCTTAGTCAGACTTTCATCTGCTATAAACACAAAGAAGCTTGTTTGTAATCTTGTATGTAGTTTACTGATGTAGATGTATGCCAATTATGTAATCTCTCTTGAACAAGTTTGGATATATAGCTGCACTCGCTATTAATTAGTTTTTCGGCAATCTCCCTTGAACAAGATGTGTTTGCAGAAAGGGTTTTAACATCATTGGAAAATGCTGAATTTTCACATCTGATGGCTTGGTGAAAGACAAGGTAAATGCTTTTAAGTATCACGAGTAGGGCACCCGTGCGTTGCGGCGGCGGCTACCATATAACTGAAATTTGCGGCGACTAATATTTTTTGATTATATGTTTTTTGTGATAAATGTGGATAGTATTATGGAGCTAATTGGTACTCGATCATTGTTTCTTACAATATTAAATGTATCAAGAGGCGTTTGATAAAAAGAAAACATTAAGATGAGAAAGATGACATAAACGACGATAAAGAGAAAAGTAAAAAAACATATGGTCATTACGTTAAAATATTAAGGTAGTTAAAGGATCGTATTATGCTTTGGTTAAAATAAGTGATTGTAAAATTAGAAAACATATGGTTTGTTTGTATCATGTCAAATAAATTATAAGCACATTAATTAATAGCTTTCATTATTATCATTTGTTTTATTAGTTGTATTTTTCATGTAAATGGTGTTTTGGTAACATATCATTTGCAAAGTATAAAATATTAAAAAGTTTAGAAAGTAATTCTAGCCGTCCGATTAGATCTGGTCAAATACTTTTCTTTTTTTATTATTTTCGGTCAACGGGGAAATTTTGTCATTAAACCCGCTTTTTCTTTTCACATTATAATAAAAAAATAAAATAAAATAAACAGATTTCACCATAATTTTAAAATTTTATCCTCTTTAATTTGGTATAAATTATGTTAAAAATTTTGAAACTTTTTTTTTACATATCAAATGGGTCTTAATTTTCTTGATTTTTTTGTCATTTTTGGCCCTACTTTTTACGCTCATAAATGTCGAATCGTTAAAAACTTAAAACATGAAAGTTTTTTATTTTGGTTCACTCTTTACACAGGTTTTTGAATCAATCAAATCCGATGTCATATGAGTAAGATATCACACGTGAAAGTTAACGTTTTACTCATATTTGTTGCACACAATGTGTTTGATGAAATGTCAATCTTAGATTTTTAGTGTTAAAATTGCGTTAAATGCACTAATTTTTGTATCATAACGCATCACTAATCGTTTTATTAATGTAAGATTCAAAAAGTGATGTTTTTTAATTGTTATTTAAAAAAAATACATGTAATGTTCATCAGTTTACTGAGGTTCATCAATTAGAGTTTAGGTTCATCAATTTATTTGTCCTATGTTATGTGTTTAGGTTCATCAATTAATTTGGCCTGTGTTATGTGTTTAGGTTCATCAATTTATTTGTCATGTGTTATGTGTTTAGGTTCATCAATTTATTGTCTTGTGTTATCTTAGTCTCATCAGTTATCATAGTTTCATCAGTTTACTTATAAAATTGAGATAAAAGTTCTTTTCTCAGGTTCATCAATTTTATTTAAGAGATGTTCATCAAATTGATCAAAGTTCTTTTCAAGTTCATCAAATTTTACTTATATTTTTTTTATAATGATCACTTTTTTCAGGTTCATCAAATTGATCACAATTCTTTTCAGGTTCATCAATTTTTTCAGGTTCATCAATTTGATCAAATGTTTGGGTTCATCAATTCTATTTAACATAACAAACTGATAGTTTTGTTAAACTGAAAATAACTTGACCAATTAATCTCTTTTAGTCATTTTATCAAACACTTTGTGCGCACTAAATATGTGTAAAACGTCATTTTTAAAATGCGATATCTCATTCATATCACATCGAAATTGAGTGATTCAAATTTTTAGTTAAGAATGACCAAAAATCTGCAACTTTCGCGTTTTAAGTTTTGCGTAATTCAACCTTTAAATTAGACAAAAGTACGGTCGAATATGCCAAAAATTTCAAGAAAATAATAACCCACTTGAAATTTTAAAAAAAAAGTTTCGATTTATATATCAAAATGCATATCAAATTAAAGAGAATGAAATTTTAAAATTTTTGATGAAATTGGTTTTTTTTATAAGTTTGTCGTTTGAAAGATATGTGCGTTTGAAGTTCGGGTGGAATTAAAAAACAAAAAGGACTAAATTGCCCTTCTAACAGAAAATTATTAAAAAAAAAGGACGAAGGGACTTTCTTTTGGTTGGACACTTGTCACTCACTAATTGGCTTTCTAGCCTTTTTATTTTTTCTTAGTTTCTAAGGGATCGCAACTCGTGTTATTTTATTAGTGAGGGATGCTACATCCACTCACAAATCCCACACAAAACATCCACATGTTGATCCAGGAGATGCAAGTTCATTGATTAAGGGATTGGAGGATTTGGACTGGAATAAAGATGTCACTCAAGACTACATTGATGATGATTATCTCAGTTATAATGGAACATTGTATGCACTCAAGGTCAATTCTTTTTCCAGATTTCTTTCTTTTATGAATTTGTTAAAGAAAGATAATATACTTTACAAGAATTGGGAAGTGTTCAATAAAAGGTTTGTGGACATGTTAAAGTGGTTTTACCTTGTGCATTTAAATTATGATGCACTTGAGACAATACCGCCCATTATTAAAGATGTGGAAGTGAATCTGCTATGTTTATTGAAAGTTGTGGAAAGTTTGGGTGGCTATTTCTCAGTCACTGTTGGTGACAAATGGGGAATAATAGCACAGTTGCAAGGATTAGACATCAAAAATGGTGAAGCAATGATGAATTGCTACAAGAGATTCATTGATCTAGTTGTGATCTATCATGAGACTGCCCAAGTGCCTTGGGTTGAAAAGTCAGTACAGGTGGGAGAAGCAAGCAAAAGTGGCTTGGCCAAGGACCTACCAGACCAGAAGAGCAAGGGAGTAAATGATGGAGCATTAGATGCAAGACAAGACCATTTTGGAGTTAGACTTGAATCAGAAGATGGAGAACAACACAGCAGCCATGATAGTAATGACTTTGATGTCATCACTTAAAGATTGAAGCAAGCAGACTCAGAAGAAATTTGTTACTAACATATTAGGGGGGAAATTGTTAGCCCATTTAATGATGTTAGTACAAATGTTAATGTTTATTTATGTTTAAGACTTTTAGATAATATGTAAATACGTTTATTAATGTTTGGGTCAGTTTAGTTAGTCTGCAATGGGTCGAATTTGGTTAACCCAAACAAGCCCATATGTAGGCAGTTATGGTAGTTATGTAGAAACAGTTACATCCAAACGTTGTGTTGTTTGGAATGTAAAGTCATGTCGTTTGGTTTAGTATTTATAGATGATTTTCGACCTGTGAAAATCATCACAACCTTATAATATTATAAAGTCAAAGTTTCTAGTTTATTTCTACCCGTTTTACTGTTACATTGATTTTACTCAATTCACACAACCTGCAAACGTCATGAAACACATGTTGAAGAATAGAATTGGTGGCAATAAGCCTGTGAACAATTCTTAGTCAGACTTTCATCTGCTATAAACACAAAGAAGCTTGTTTGTAATCTTGTATGTAGTTTACTGATGTAGATGTATGCCAATTATGTAATCTCTCTTGAACAAGTTTGGATATATAGCTGCACTCGCTATTAATTAGTTTTTCGGCAATCTCCCTNGTACATACCGAGCTTATTTTGAGCTTTTAAAGTAAATGTTAGAATTAATGGCATAAGCTTAAATGTGAGCATTCAGTAATAAAAGAAGGTAACCGATTCACTAATAAAAGGAGGCCAACAGACAAAATATATCAACAATGAATTACAATCACACTTTAGCTACAGGTTCACTAATAAAAGAAGGTAATAAATTCACTAATAAAAGAAGGCAAACAGACAATATAACAAACAAGAATTACAATCACACTTTGGCAGTTACATTAAGAATACTTATTTACCATCATTCATTATTATATCATCTCACACACTAATGGAGCCTATAAATAACATATACATTTCTTAAGCTTCCCACACCTCCCAAATTCATGTTAAAAACCTACATGGCTGAAAATAAGAACATGTCAAACCAGGCCACCCATAAGAGAACACACTTTTTCCTGGACGAGCTTGATGTGGATGCCGAGGGACCCATTGTCGTCATGGTTTGTCAACGCTGTTACTGGGCGATACATAGGCACTGATTTTGTGGTGTCTGATGGGAGGGTAAGAGAAAATTTATACTATTAGCATGAGTAGAACATTTACCTCAAGTGCTGACAAAATTTTTTTGCAGGGGAATATAATGCATTGCACGGCAAAGTGCAACATATCACATATTTCTGTTGATAGGTTAAAAGAAGGAATCATTTACTCCATCAAAGGTTTTACCGTCCAACCAAACAAAGACGAATACTGGATTATCAAAGATAATGCTTACATGATTGAGTTCGACGGGTCAACATCCGTTAGAAAAAGTTCTGCCAATGTTGGCGGTTTTGTTAAGCATCCTTTTCAGCTGATAGACTTTGACGACCTCCGACCTACATGTAACAAGTACTTGATTTACAACATTTTGTATCACATTTCACGTCACGTTATAGTTATAGTCATAATTAAATGAATACCTGGCTATAGTACCCCATATCTTAACTTCTGGACCCAAAAAATTACTTGGTGCAACATTAGGACATTGCCTATCATTCCAATACCATTGTCACTTATGCTAGACGTATAATAGACAAACACCATCAGTAAATGAAGAATATATATAAAGTGTAAATAATGATAAAATAATGATTGACTAAAAGAGCTCAAAAGCTAGGGTCAAAATAATAGTCACAAACCTAATAATGTTTAATTTAAAAGATATTTTCACATCCTACAATCAACTTCTTCTCAGAAAAATTGAAGTAGTATCTTGATGCAAGCATGGATAAAGGTATGCCTTGAACTGAATAACTTCTCTTACATTTAAATCATTCATGTAAGTACCATCGTCAATTTTTATGATACAGATTTGCTTAACGATCCAAGCGAGATTCCATCCCTCTCCAGCATTCTCCACAATTCTGTAATCATCCATTTAGATACAAATATTAATCGAGATGGAAAAGTGCAGCCTTATTGTGGTCCCAAACTAATAGAAATCAGTAGGACAAGCAGGTTGTGGAAAACTAGAAGGGGGGGTTGAATAGTTTACCTCTTTTTATTGTTAATTATCTTGTTAAAATCTTATTGAAACTTTCGTGTAAACAAGATTTAGATTTGTCGTTGTATCAAAGATAATATAAATATAAATGCAAAGGATAAGGAAAGAACAATCAAAC
>LBNU01028434.1:48966-63184 GCA_014162995.1 Artemisia annua
AGTAGCAGGTCCAAGTAAAACAGTTTGAGCTAGAAAGCTCTCATATAACCGGGCAAGCACATAATGCCTTCAAATACTTAGTTCAAATACTTCGATAAATCACTCAATTAATCAATAAATCAATCATTCAATCATTCAATCATTCAACTTAATCAAAATCGTTCACGTACTCAAGTAAGCAATCATTTCATTTAATAAAAGAGCATGTATTCTCCCCCAAATAGTTATGAAAACTTATTTAAAAGAAGGGGGCTATGAACTCACCTTAGCCACAGCAATGCAAGAATCACAATCGACACAACTTGGCATCAAAAGCTAATCGCAACGATATCCAAAAGATGGGCACGACGGCACCAAGTAGTACGAACACGAGGGTACATCCTAGTACGCATACGATTATCTCAAAATATAGTTCGTACAATAATAAAGTCTATAAAAGACGATGTGTCATAGTTTTCGTGGATTACTCGTATCATTACTTATAAAAGTTAAGTATCAATGTTTCGTAAGAAAGCTTTATGTTTCGTGTGGTGTGGTAAGAAGACATAGACTCAAAATGTAACTCACACCAAAATGATAATTACTTCAACGTACAACTCACGCCAATAGAGGAAAAGATATCGACATATAACTCACGCCCAAGAAATCGACATTATCAAGATCAAGAAATACTACTCAACTCAAGTCATTTAAAGTAAATCTAGAAAATGACTACAATTAATTATTTAATATAAATAGATAAGTTTCGGCGTTTACCCCATAACCTCAAATGGTTTAGAATAGCTCGATAGGTTTTATAAGGAAATCACGAGTTAATAATTCTAATATGAAAGAGTTTTAAGGATTAAATAAAACTATTCATTTTAAATTCTTTGTCGAGTTTTATAAAAATAATCTTATAAAGGATTAGAAATAAAAGTGTAAGTTTAGAAAGTTCTATAAATTTCGGCATGACGCGTCCATTTATGTAATATTTCCAAGTCAATAGACTTAATTAAATCAATTTTCTCAAACAATGTTTCCCGACAAGTTAAATAGAAAACTAATAAAGTGTAATCGTTGTTTATTAGACATTATTTACTTATTGTATATCCGTTACGAATCAAATATATTAAATTCGTGAGAGTCTAATATATTGTATTCGGTTGAGGTCCAATAAGTCCATATTGTCCAAGGTCCAATGTCCAAATCAATACATAACCAATAGTTTCAATCCAAACATTTAGTCCGTTAAATATCCGCATAGTCCAATATCAATTATCAATAAGTAACCGAAACTTACCAAATAGATATGTTAGTCAAAAATATATACCTTGACCTCACAACATAAAATCAAACACACTTCTAAAATTCTAACCAAACACGTCCTTATAAAATCTGTTGGGCTTTGTCCATAATCAACAAACCCAACACCTTAAGTTGGGCTTCAAGGCCCATGACACAACAAATAACCAAACGTACCCTTTATTCAACTTGGTACAAAAGCAGTAAATTAAACAAGAACTCGAAGAAAATGAGCTTGAAGTAAGCAAGAGAAAGATAAGCCGAGGCTAAGCTCTCGACACCCTTGTGTCGTTTGAGCCGGGACTCACAATATATTAGACACACGCACCCTTAATAAGCTTAAACCAAAAGAATATAACTCCACTCAAACTCGTGACCAACAACACAAATCGACACGAAGCCAAAATAATCTCACAAACATCATTTATATAGTTTCTTGACCACAAGAATCTTTGCAAAACGTCTTAGTTCATTTTTAACTCACAAAACGTAACCACAACTCAACCCTTATACGGACTTAGCATCAAATTCGAGACCACTTAACAATTCTAATTATCCAAACCAATTCTGTGATCATTCATACCAAAAAAAAAAAAAGAATCCAAAGTCTTGTCGAGACCTAACCGGGTCTCGACCCGTCACCGAACACGCAAACAAACATCCTTACAGGTTCTTACCACATGAAATGTGTTCAAAACCGTTTTTAATCCATTTTAACATCCACGTTTTAATCAAATTTTAATTCGGTTAATATCCACGAAAACAATAACACTATATTTATAATCGGTAATAAATGAGAATAACAAGGAGGTTTAGATCGTGACGAGCTTACCACAACAACGAGACCAAAAAGAAAAGAACGAGAGAGACGAGCGAGACAAGGATGGTGATGGTGACTTCGCGAGTACTACTCGAACCAACACAACCATAGAGAAGAATGATACCAAACAACACTATTAGTTTGTTTTGATTATTATTATCTCGTTATTATTATGAGGACTCTCAAAACAGGTGGGTTTTGGATCCAACGAAGGCAGAAACAACTCCAAATGATGAGTTCCTCTCACCCTCGTCTTCAGAAATCTCAACACATGAAAATGAATGATAGTTGTGTGTAGATTCATGATTGTAACATGAGTAAAAAAGGTGTTTGAGTGAGTTTCACGGCGCGTGAAGTGTATCAAAATGAAGGAAATGAGATGGGGATTAAGATGGTGGTGGCCGTGTGATTATATGGCCGGCGGTGAAGCTCAGGTGGCCGGAACAGTGGCCGGTTGGAGGAGGAGAGGGAGCGGCTAGGTTTTTGGAGAAGAAGGGTGAAACCCTAGTTTTTATAAATGTTGTTTATGTGTGGGCTTTTATAGTGTGGTTTAAGATTTTGTAATTCACAAGGACCATTCGGTTATTATTTCAAAGTGAAGGGCGGTGGGGTAACTAACTTCCAGGGACCAAGGTTGTAGTTTAACAAATCTTTCACGAAACGAGGTTCGGGGCTCGTTCAAGCAAGTAAACGAAAGATTCATGATATAGAAATAACACCGACGCGCTCAAAACAATATTTCCAATAAAAATGGATATAAATACGTCTAATATCTCGAAACTCATACCAAACTCAAAATAGATTATCTTTTCTCAAAATAGAACTTGTGGGGAAATTTGCGGGTTGTCACAAATAATGACACAAGTACATATACATGACAATACTACTCAAGAAAACACTTGAGCCTTCTAAATCACTTTGGCAGTCCACCTTAACTTCCATGAAGAATCCATGAATAAACATTCAAGCGATCTTCAACATATAAGTATATGATACAAAGGGTTTTGAACAAGACCCTTCTAACTTAACTTCCACATAGAGTATCAATCAACCCATTAGATTAGAATTCTGCCCGGATACAAGGNAAACTTCTCAAACGCATACACCACAGCTAATAGCTCTTTTTCCGTAGTGGTGTATTGTGTTTGAGCCTCGGTCATAGTTTTACTTGCGTAATGGATAGGCTGAAAATGTTTGGTTTTGCGTTGCCCAGGACTGCACCGATAGCAAAATCACTTGCATCGCACATGAGCTCAAATGGCAAGTCCCAGTCGGGGGCAACGAGAATCGGTGCTTCGGTAAGCTTTTTCTTTAATGTTTCAAAAGCTTCGATGCACTCCGGTGAGAAGATAAAAGGAGCATCCTTCTCAAGGAGATGGGTCATAGGCCGGGCGATTTTGGAAAAATCTTGTATGAATCTACGATAGAATCCGGCATGACCCAAAAAACTCCTAATACCCTTGACGGTAGTGGGGAGGTAATTTGGCTATTACATCAACCTTAGGTTTGTCAACCTCAATCCCGTTCTTGGAAATCTTATGGCCGAGGACAATGCCCTCTTTGACCATAAAGTGACTCTTCACCCAGTTTAGACAAAGATTGGTGTCTTCAAACCATTTTAACATAGTTTCCAAATGGGAGAGACATGTCTGAAAGGAGTCCCCAATGACCGAGAAGTCATCCATGAAGACCTCCATTGTTTTTCCGATCATGTCGGAAAATATGGCCATCATGCACCTTTGGAACGTGCCAGGAGCATTACATAAGCCAAAAGGCATATGTTTATAAGCAAAGGTTCCATAAGGGCACGTAAAGGTAGTCTTCTCTTGATCCTGAGGATCAATGGGGATCTGAAAATAACCCGAGAAACCGTCGAGGAAACAATAGTACTCATTCCCCGCCAATCTCTCAAGCATTTGGTCCATGAAGGGTAGAGGAAAATGGTCTTTACGGGTGGCTTCATTTAATTTGCAATAGTTAATGCAGACTCGCCACCCAGTAACCAATCGAGTTGGAATTAACTCGTTTTCTTCATTTGTGACAACAGTAATGCCACCCTTTTTCGGAACACAATGAATGAGACTAACCCATGGACTATCTGAGATGGGATAAATCTATCCGGCATCAAGAAGTTTAGAACCTCTTGTTTGATAACCTCATGAATTTTAGGATTTACCCGTCTCTGATGTTGGATTGCCGGCTTGAAGTCATCCTCCATTAAAATTTTGTGAGTACAAAATTCAGGGTTAATACCCTTGATGTCGGAGAGTTTCCAAGCAATTGCTTGCTTGTGTGACTTCAAGACCCTTATGAGAGCAGTCTTTTCCTCCTTACTCAAGTCCTTAGCAATTATGACGAGCAATTTATCATCACCCTCCAAAAATGCGTACTCAAGATGAGGAGGTAACTCCTTGAGTTCGACCTCGGGAAATTCATCAGTTTTCTCAACAGACTTGATTTCCTCGTTATGAAGTTCTACGGGAGGGAGGGGAGGAGAATTGTCCTGATTCAACAATTTCTCAAGAAGAAGAAGATCTCCCTCCAGATCAATCTCATTGTTATCAATTCCATCTGGAACTGAATCACTTTTGAAAAAAGCCTCGACCTCTTCCAAAAGGAAATCACTTCCCTCAAACGGAGTGAGAGAAGGGGAAGAGTCGGAAATGATAGGTTGAGAAGACGGAGTGGAATCACCACCCGAAGAATTATGAACATAACCAAGAACTTCTTAAGAGTACTCCTCCGAAGCAACATCAATGAAATCTATTCGGTTAACCGATTCAGAGTCATAATTTGAGGAGTACCTCGAACTTTGATCGAGGTTAAAAGTGACAGCTTCATTACCCACACATAATGTGATTTCTTGCTCAAATACATCAATGAGAGCATGACCCGTTCTTAGGAATCCTCTTCCAACAATGAGAGGAACCTGTGGATCAGCATTGAAATCAACAACCACGAAGTTAGCTGGAAATTGGAACTTTCCTACTTTCACGAATACGTCCTCAGCAATGCCACGTGGATGAGATATTGAACGATCTGCAAGCTCTAGTGTCATGCAGGTAGCAGTGAGTTCAGGTAGAGAAATTTTCTTCCATACTGAATGAGGCATCAGGTTGATGCTTGCTCCAAGATCGGCCAAGGCAAAGCATTCAACCATCCCTGGAAATACACAAGGCAAGAGAAATTTCCCAGGGTCTCCAAGCTTCTCGGGAAGCTTCTTTAATAAAACTGCTGAGCAGTTCTCGTTAAGTGGAGTTTTAGCCATTTCAAACAGTTTTTCTTGTTNAGTGAGTTCAGGTAGAGAAATTTTCTTCCATACTGAATGAGGCATCAGGTTGATGCTTGCTCCAAGATCGGCCAAGGCAAAGCATTCAACCATCCCTGGAAATACACAAGGCAAGAGAAATTTCCCAGGGTCTCCAAGCTTCTCGGGAAGCTTCTTTAATAAAACTGCTGAGCAGTTCTCGTTAAGTGGAGTTTTAGCCATTTCAAACAGTTTTTCTTGTTGCTTAACAAGTTTTTGAGTGTGGATGCAAACTTGGGCATCAGAATGATAGCATCCGAAAAGCTTATGTCAAAGTGTAATTCTTGGAAGATTTGAAAGAATTTATCCATTTGATGACTGGCTTTTTCGCGGAGCTTTTGTTCATTTAAGCATGATGGGTAAGGAATAGAAGTTTTGGATTTAGGGGGTCTCAGCTGGAGTTACTGGAGGTTCAAAGACAACTCCTGGCTTGGTTTTTGTTTTTGGGACAACCTTAGGATGGACGTGTGCGGTACTTTGTAGGCTTGTAAATTGCACTTTGTCCTTTGTTGCCTCAGGTTCACGTTCCACTACCTTTGGAAGGGAGGAAGAAGAGGTAGTAGGAATCACGGGTTCATCATATGAAGCACCACTTCTGGTTGTGATCGCCTTAGCATCGCCCTTTGGGTTAGCGATCGTTGTTGATCCCAGTTGAGCAATGATCTAGTAATACTATCTTAGTAAACCAAGACAATATTTATATAGAAGCTGACTTGTAATATGATTTAATTACTATGCGGAATTTAGCAATTAACTTAAGAACAAACAATAACAAATAAAATACAAAAAGACATCTCAAATTTAATATACAGAGCACTCTAACCAAAAAGTTAGGGTCATATAAATACCAAATATAGAGGAGAATAAATAATAGAATAATATAATCGTTCCTAGACAACTGTGTCTTTATACAATAAGCAATAAGGTTTACAGACAATATCACTACAAAGACAAGATAAATAATAGATAGATATTTAAGACATCTTTACTATAATATAAACGCATAACAGTCTTATCACTTCTTGCAGCAGAGTTACTAGCAGTAGAGTTAAAATACCAGACAGAATATAAGAGTAATACAGATAGAAGGAAAGTCTGCCAGCCAGTAGAAAAGTAGAGTAACTTAAAACCACCACAAATAAAAAAGAATAGATAGAGAAAAAAGTTTTCCTGAGCTCGAGGGTCGATCATTTAAAGACTTCTTGAGGTCAGAGATCTGACTGACCAACAACCTATTCATTTCCTCTTGGGATTTCATGAATTGTTTTAATAACTCATCAGATGATGGTCCAGTAGGAACAATGGCTTGATTTTGATTAGGAAAATTTTGACCTCGATTGTTTTGATTAGGACCTTGGTTTTGAAAATTTCCTTGATTTTGGTTATTCCCATGAAAATACCCAGGATTGAAATTACCCTGACCTTGGTTTCGGTTATAATTTCCTTGGTGTTGGAAACCTTGGTTTTGATTTTGGAAACTGTAACCTTGATTGAAGTTACCCTGGTTTTGATAACCTTGGTTCATTCGGTTATGGTTTTGGACATTGTGGTTACGGTTTTGGACATTTTGCTTTTGATTAAAACCGAGAGGTCTAGGGTAGTGGTTAGGATGATAGTTCGGGTCCACGGGTGGACGGTATTGGTTACCTCCTTGATTGGAAGGACCGGCTATCGCATGAGCTTCAAACGGGTTACCAATGGTGGCCATACAATTGTAATATGCGTGGGGGCCACCACAGGTAACACAGACTTCCACTTTTTTAACTTCAGCAGGAGAAGAAGTTTGAGTGAAAGAGACTTTCTTATGGTTAGATAGGACCAAAGCTTGAATGGCTTCCGTGAGCTTGTCAATCTTAGCATCGGTGCTAGATTGACTCACGGGCGATGAAGAAGAAGGACAAACACTCACTTGTGAAACAACCGGCTTGCTTCGTGTAGTGCGGACCTTAGATTTGTTCTCGATGATCGCAAAAGATTCTTTTCTGGTTTTACTCAGGAAATTACCTCCCGCAGAGGCATTAAGAGAATCCTGATCAGCTTGGCTCACACCATTATAGAAAGTGTCGAGTTGCATCAACTCGGAGAAACCGTGATGAGGACATTTGCGAAGCAATTCTTTGAAACGATCCCACGATTCGCTAAATGATTCATCAAATTTCTGAGTGAACTTTATGATCTCATTTTTGAGACTCGTGGTCTTGGAAGGAGGATAGAATTCATTCACAAATTTCTTGACTAAATCTTCCCATGTTTCAATCGAATGAGGGGGTTGTTTTTCAAGCCAAATTCGGGCTTGTCCCTCAAGGAAAAATGGGAAAAGAAGAAGCTTGATCACTTCAGAAGGGACATTCTTATATTTGATGGTAGATGTGATCTTTTTAAACCATCGAATGTGAGCATGAGGATCGTCCCTCTCAAAACCATAGAATTGACTTTGGGTTACAAGATTCAGTAACCCGGTTTTGAGCTCGAAACTATCAGCCATGATGGCTGGAACAACAATGGCATCTCCATAACCATCGATGGGTGCTTCGAGAAGCTCATTCATCTGAAGATCTGCTATGACGACAGAAGTTGAGGAAACAATATGAATCTCGGATTCGACTGCGGGCGCAGAACGTCTACGGCGTCTTCGAGGAATCTTAACAAGCTCACGTAATGGGCTCGTAGACCTAGAAGAACGAGTGCGCATGCACTAGAAAACAACTCTAAGAGCCCTTAGAGCTGCAAGAATTATGAAAAATAGGAGGAAGAATCTTTTTGGGTTTTACATGTTTTTGGAATTTGAAAATACGATATTTTTGTCAATCGATCCGTCAAACGAATTAACTTCACGATTTTTTTTGGTTTATATGAAAATAATAAAATATGAACAAGGTTATGGAAAATGTACAATGAGTGAATATCAAAGATCAAGGATATTAGTCAAATAAAGTCATGGTTTAGTGTCTCATGGGAGACTTTAGGATAAGGTTATTTACTTGTTCTTGGTTTGGATCTCAAAGAATCAGTTTGTAAGCCAAACTTTCCATTTTTGCATTGCACTGTACTAGTTCTCATATACTGCTTATTTTTGTGCTTTTGTGTTTATTTGGTAAGTGTTAGTTGTTACCTTGCTTTAGGTTGCTAGCTTGATCATTAGATTTCATTTTGTTCAATTTCTCTCTTTGCACTGTCATAATTAGCATTTTAGTAATTCTTAGCTTTTATTGTTAATTGTTGGTATTTACTTGTTTATTTCAGTCTATTATATCATAGTAAGTCCTCAAAAACCAGATTCGTGGTCTTAACTAACCATTCTCTTTGAAAATCTCTTATTCAGCCATATAAGGGTATGTTTGGCTCAAACTGCTTCTGTGGTTTCTAGGTTGCTTTTTTTGTGGTTTGTTGTTTAGACATAGTCAATTAGGCCATAAAAGCTCAGTTAAAGCTTAAAATCTAGTTCCTAATCAGTGTAAAGTCAAAATCCTTTTTTTAGTCCTTGTATTGTTCACTGTTTGAAGTTTTAGTTGCACAATCATATACCCTTAGTTGCATATTCAGTTACTTTAGCTTATGTCAGTCTCAATTCAGCTTAATGTATCATTTTAAGTCATTAGGAATTACTAGAATCTCATAAAAGTCAAACTAGGAGTCAAATTCATAAAGTCAAATTTCCAGTAAAAGAAGTTTTTGAATAAACTTTGGAATTTCTTCTAGGACTCAATACTAAGTTTTAGATCTTGTGCTTTTAGAATATTAAAATTTTGCTGCTAATCTTCCTTATAATATTTTTATTTATTTTTATTACTTTAGTTAAACAGCTTGTTGTACTGCTTTTTGTAGCATGTTTTCTGGATAGTTCCCCTGCACCAGTTTCTTAAGCTCATTTTCATTGGTTTGCACAATGTTTATTATTGAGATTTAGCTTGAGCTTGTTGTCATTTTAGATAGCCCTTCTGGCCAGCTACTTATGCATGTGTTCACTTTCCATTTTCAAGCTTATTTACCTACTTATTTTGTGCTTAAAAGATCTCACCATTTACACCTCTACACTGAGCAATCAGTGTATGGGGTTAAGTTCATAAGCTCATTATAGCTTATCAAGTGGGGCTTAAGCTGAGTTTTTGGATTCTTTGAGAAGCCCTTAAGCTCATCTAGCTAGTTCCAGGCTTCTTTTGGGATTAATAGCTTATTTGATAAGCTACATTTAGCCTCCAAAAAAGCTGCAGGGCCTGTTTGGTTTGTAGCAGGGTTTGGTTTTGCTTATTTGCTTTTTGAAGCTTATTAGTAGGTTTCCTTGCTTGTTCCAGCTTATTTCCTGTGTATTTAAGTGGTTTGTAACTCACTTCAAGTTTTTGTTTAGTTAAATAGCTTATTGGAAGCTTTTTCTAAATCACAAAATTCTCCTTTAGTTAAAAAGTTCAACTGCTGATCTTATAAGCTCCCAAATAGCTTAATTTTGAGTTATAAAAAGATTGTCTTTTTAAAAGTTTGTTATTTTTAGTGTCTAAGTGTGTTTGTAAAGAAAAATCAAAAAGAAAAAAATGTTTGTAAAAAGTGCCAGAAGTGAGGTTTGAACCTGTGACCTGTTGGTTACAATAGGCAAAACCACCACGGGAATACACTATACTCCTTGGTTTAGTATTGGCTCAATTGTTTGACTTTAGTTGACCAAATCCTTGGTCAGTTTTAGTTGACTGTTCAGAGCCAATCAAATTTTGGCGCCGCTGCCGGGGAGGTGTGCTGCGTATTCACAGCGTATTTGAAGATTAGTGATCTTTGGATATTCACTCATTGTATATCTCCCATCCTTGTTCATATTTTCATATAAAAACAAAACGAATCGTAAATTTTACCATTTCAGATTACTCAAAGATTACTTAGTGTGATCTACGAGGAAACGATTTGGTTTTTCAAAATGATTTCCAAAAACATTTTAATTCAGTTTACAACGAACAAAAAAAAAAAAAAAAAAACCCAAAAAGATTTTCTTTCTTATTTTTATAATATGTTTATCAAAAATCCCAAAAATATTCTTCTTAGCCCTCTTATCAGTTTGATTCTTTATCCCTTACTCTCTCTAACCATTTGATTCTTTCTATGTCTCATCCTCACCTTCTTGATTGTCAATGGTGTGGTGGTCCTTATAATGGTGGCTCTTGCCCAGTTGTGGACTTGGCATGGTAGAGTCAGGAACGGCTCTGTCCTATAACCAGAATCTATTCCTACCATGAACAACGAACCGCTTTATTCATCCCAGCTACCAACTATGAGAACTCAGCAGTTTAACTGTTGTGAAGTACTGTGGTGATTCACTTACGTTTATGATTGTCAATCCCCCCGGGAAAAACACGCTTGTCTATGAGCAGGTTTCCTGATTAACGATATGACTCCGCACTTACGATTCACAGCAACGATCGTTTTACTGTTGTGATTACTGTGGAGTCACCACTTCAGTTCAGATTGTCAAACGAGGATATTTCCTTTTGACCAATTGACACATCGTATTATGACCAACCTCCACAGTACAAATGAACAAGCAATTCTTCCCCGAATCCAAACCGCATTGGAAATACTTGATGAGCTTAAAGGTTTTGTTAAAGACCTTGCCCAAAGAGACACTCATCAAAAATCTATGGAAGAATTGCTAGCTGAAGAGCAGGCTGCTAAAATAAATTCCCAAGATGCCTTTGAAAAATCTATTAGGGAATCAGTTGCAAAAGAAAAAGCAGCCAAATCTAGCTCTCAGTTCCATTTCATTCCTGATGACAGTGTTTATGAAGATACACTTGATATTCTACAATTCTATAAAGACTCATCAAGTTTATCAAGTGATACTCTAGCAGTTGAGATTCCATCTCAATCAACTACTATCACACCCGAAGTTCACACTCACTCTCTGAACATGGGGGACGAGCATCTTAGCACTATTCCTGAAAAGGAATTGGACGAATTCATAAAGTCTAGTGTTGAGAACCTTGTCCCAATCCCAGGAGAGTCACAGGGAACTTTTGATCATATGTGTGATTTACCTTCCCCTCTTGAGTGTCCAAAAGATCAATTTGAAACTTTCTCCGATTATAGCGAAGATTGTGCATCTTATGGAGACATCGAGTATGTTGTGGCATCAGTTCCACATTCTGATGTTGATCATCTTCTTGAGGAGTTCACCGATGAACTCACTCACATCAATCCACTTCCAACGGGAAGTAACGATGATCTCTTTGACTTTGAAACCGATCTAGGAGAAATTGAAAGTCTCTTATATCATGATCCGTCACTCACTTCTTATCCCAACAGTCCAAGAGAGAATGTTATTCACCTTGTTCCCGAAACATTTAATGCGACTTTCACCAACCCTCTATTTGAATTTGAATCTGAATTCACTGTGATTTCTAACAATCCAATCTTTGATGAGGAGAGTAATGAGTCCATAATGGAACAAGAATTCACAGATTTACATCATGTGAATGATTCTCTTCATGAGGAGTTTTCCGGTGAACTCACTCATATCATGACTCCTCCGGAGTATGATAGCCCAGGGGGAGATATCCTAAATCATGAGAATTTGCAAATTCCCACCCTTCCACCCGGGATGTTTTCAAAACTAAAGAGCTTAACCTTTGAAATCCAAACGAGTGCAACTGCACTTGATCCTGAGGAAGAAAATCTTATCATGATTGTTGATGAGACGAAAAATGTTACGTTTTTAGGGGTCGGTTTGAGTCCTAATTCGTATGTTTTTGGTTTGGATTTCACCCAAAGTCGTTTCTTTTCTCATTTTAGGTACTTTTGAAGGGAAAATCACAAAAGAAGCATTTTTGGAGTGAAAAAGTGCGGAAAACAACAAAATCTCAAAAGACCCTAAAGATCACAGAAGGTGACACCGTCATACTCTACAAGGTAACGTCGTCAGGAACAAGTGAAGTCCAGAAGTGGAAAAAATACTCGTGACGGGCCAGAGAGTTTGTAGTGAAAAATTGTGACGCCGCCAACTAAGGCCGTCAGATCTGGAACAAGGAAACATGACCACGTCAAGGAAGGCCGTCAGGAAACTCTAATCGCCGAGCTGACGACGTCACCTATTGGGCTGACGCCGTCAGCCCGCGTTTTCTATATATATAGAACGTTTTTTCTTATTTTAAGACGAACTTTAGAGGAATTTTGGAGTGGAGAACTTTAGGGTTAAACCCTAGTACGTGTATTAGAGACCTTAGAGGGTATCCTAACCCCTCTAACTTGCATGTTTAATCCAAGATAAGTCTTTATTCATACAATATGTCTATGTGTTGTGTGATTTATGCTTGTGCTTGTCTTTCTTTTAACATGCTAGGCTAATTTACTTTGTGTTTGCTTAGATCTAATGAAACCTAACTATTGATTATCATGTGATGTGTATGTTGTGATTGTATTTGGGTGAATGTTTCATCTACGTTAGACTAGAGAAAACTGGCTAATCTCCTATACGGTAACAAGCTTGAACGTCTTTAGAAACGTGAATCGTATGTGCGTTATCGATTTTAAGGTAGTATTTCATGCATAGGTTGCTATCGGTGAGCTCATGATAGGATGCTTGACGTATCGTCATAGAGTGAGGTAGGAACTTATAGAGTTAGGGAATTGAACGCACTCCCTACGACTTGTTAGGAATACACCCGTCATCCACGCAAACTCAACATACTAATTACATGGTAAAAGATAGTTAGGGAGTAATGAAATCTAAGTAAACACTATTCTCCACCACTGATTTTCTCCAGACCAAAAATACAAAAATATAAGTAGATTAGAAGTAGAAAACTTGGGTTAGTTGATTAGCAACTAAATCCGGCCTTTCCTCCAAAACCAGAGATTTACTGCTTTCATAAAACATAAAAATACAAAAAGAATCTTCCTCCACCCTTAGACCTAGATTAGAGTAGCCTTTAGCCTAACGAACACTATTCCCTGCGAAAGAACGATCAATCCCCCGGTACTTGCCACTACACTATACTACATCGGTCAGGTACACTGCCTGGTGGGGATTGCAAGCTTCTCGAGATCCCTCGAGAGGTAAAACGTAGTGCATGTTGCAATCCACGCGCATCAAGTTTTTGGCGCCGCTGCCGGGGGATAGTTATTGTTTAGGTTAATTTTTATTCTTAATTAGGTCTACTCACTAGACTCCTTTCTAGTGAGACTTTGTTTTATTTTTCTAGGATCCCTTTAGTCTATCTCATTCTTCGTGCTTGTGTTCGTAACCATTACCATCCGCCATCATGGAAGGTGGTAATATCCTAGATCCAACCAACCAATTCAACTAACCCACCTCCTAGAGCCCGCACTTAGGAGGTAACTTCCCGACCTAGCCACCAAGGCTATCTAAACACCATTGAGCTTGTTTAGGATCCTAGTTTTCAACATATTCAGTCAAAGTCTCGGCCAATTTCAAAATTGTAAATAGTTGCTTAGTTTTATCACTTTATGTTACGGTTAAGACTTTAATTTACCTCGTTCGGTTATAAGACGAGCCAATAAGTGTCCAATGGGCCTGAAAGCCACGACATAGTACATAGGAAAGGAAGGAGTGTTGGTCCCTAATACCTCTCCTACTAAATAGACCCTATGTATTCTCTTCATTTTGTTGGTTAATTGCAACTTAAGCAAACTATGTTCTTTTCATCATTTCATATTGAATCTTAATCAACCAAGGCTATTTCTCATCTCATTTCTTTCATTTGAATACCTTGTGTATTGACTGAATATTGGTGACCCGACAAGGCGTTCGGTATTCAGAGCTAGGTTATTTATTTGTTGATTTTGTGGTCAAATTTCTTGTCAAAGTTGTT
>LBNU01028435.1:2310-69476 GCA_014162995.1 Artemisia annua
AGCATTGTAACTCACCTATGCGCTTAGAGAAGGTAACCCACCCATTTAACCACGACGTGCGATAGAACGCGTGAAATAAGTGGAGGGTAGGGGGAATCGCTAACAAGCGACAGTTAACCTCAAAATTGGCAATCTTCCCAGCGCCAATACAATGCAACTGGGAGATGTGGAGCTCGTAATAATTGAGTATATCACTCAAAAGCACGGATATGGGTACGCGCTGATTCGCCCACTCGAAAAAACGCGTATATAACCCTACCTTCCCTACGGGAAAGTCCGCGATGGTGTCATTTGGACCTGGCACCTCTAGGTGCAGGTCCAAAGGGATAAAATAATCCGAGGTGAACTGCGTCAGTTCATCCTCGGTTATGTCAGCAGTGCAATCATGAAGTTGAAGAACCATTTTGTGTTTAAGAATGGGCGCATGCGCTAATTACCTAGCGTATAGAAAATGATTGCAGAGGAGATTTAGAAGTTTTTTAAAATTGAGATAATTCACTTTTACTGTGATAATCACAGTAAAAGTGGAGGGTGGTTATATAGTTTCTCACCCACCACAGATGACTGACACGTGTACTCCACTAACTCGAATCGTGTGGCTGGGAAGTGAAACGGTACAGGACACGTGGATAGCCTCTCCACTTCCCAAGGTACCTAAATTGCACTTTTTGGACTAGATACATCCAACGTGTGTTTTGGCGGTTTAGTTTTGAATTCTTCCCGCGTACGCGTTGGGAATAACTTTGACACGGCTTTAGTCTAGCATCCGCAGGTTTTACCCTGCGCACACTAGACTGGGGGGACATGATGACGTATAGTCCACACTCGGGTTACGAACCCGATTAGTAAACAATACTAACATTCGAGCCCACCACGTGTGGGCCGCCTTAACAATAAATGGACTACCATTTAGACGGTTTGGGCCCACGAGGCCCAAGCCCAATAATTATTTATAGAATTGATAAGGATATCTCCTAATTATGGAGTGTATATCAAATACCCGCTATACGCGGGACATATCGAGGAGTGAGGATCACGTAACCTTATCGGTTACGTGTGTATAAATAGGGCATCATAAGCTCTCGTCTAAGGTACGACTAACAAACCCTAAACTCTTCACAACCCTAAATTCGATTACTTACTCTCACGCCGGAGGATAATCGGGGGAAACAATCCCTCGATAAGCCTAACGGTGTTTGTTGCTTTCTTAGTGCGCAGGTCCCCGAGCAATATTATCTAATTGGTACGAGAACAGGAACCCAAACAAGGAACGCCCAACTTTTGTATCAACAATAGTCATTGTAGTGATCCATTCCATCCATCACATTTATAGCAAGAGAAGAAAAAAAAAAGATAAGAAAAGAAAAAGACTTTTAAGTTTTACTTGTCATAGATTTTTAGTTTCTTGTACTTGCAAGAATTTTATCTTATTGTATTTCATCATCATATTCCAAAGTTCATAACCAAACATTATACACCATATTAGAGAGATCGGTTAGTATTTTAGTCTTTAAAATAAGTTGAGAGAAAGGTTGGTTCTACCTCGAAAAGAACTACTGTAAATATTTTAGCTTAGTATCGAAAAATATTGTAAGCGACATTGTATTATTTTCTCCACCAAGAAGGAAACTTGTTGACACAGTGAAAGGATACTCTCAAGTCGGATACTCGAGGAGTGGAGTAGGGCGACGAAGGAGTTTTCGTTACCGAATCACTATAAATACTCGTGTTTTCCTCTACTTACTTATTGTCTTGCACTTATTTATTTAGCGTCTTGCATTTGCTTATTCATTGTCGTGCGTTAATGTATATTCTTTGTTTTGTTTGATTTCACGTTAAGTTTTCGAATCAATAATTTTAAAACGGTAAAAACTATTCAACTTTCTATTCTAGTTTTCCACACTGGTTATAAGTTCGCGTTGCTATAACTAGGCATGCCACGTAGACAATAATTATATGTGTGCAATTTTAAAAAATCTAAATGGTTATTAAAATATTACGTGTTACATAAATTGGTGAAATGGTAATTTTAACACATTACAAACAAGTTTCGTAGGTTATTTGTTAATAAAAAGATAAGTGTTTCAATTCAATAAAAATATGAAAAGTTAATTGATATTATATAGCTTTAACCTTTTCTTTTCCTAATCAAAGATAACTTTAACTCCAAAAACGTGGAAATGATAAGTGATAGTGTTCGAACAATAAGTTGTATCCATTAATTATTGTATAAGAAATATTTATCAAGATGATTGAAACTTAGCAACAAACTAAAGTAAATGAAGCAAGATCTTGTTGGATCCGGGCCTATGTGTTTTTCTTAGGATCTTTGTATAATTTTATATCTCGGTTGATTTATGTTTTAGTTTTATTGAGTCAAAATTTATCTTCTTCTTCGATTATAAAAATGAGTTAGAAGCCTGTCGCGAGTCGAATCCGAGTACACATTGATAACGTATAGGCGGAATCCGCTCTATCGAAACAAGTAATACCTCTGCCGGTCAAAGAACGTGAGTCCTCGCCAGGACGGAGCATTTGAAGGAAACAGGGCTGGACGAGGAGTAACGTGAAGCCAAAACCGGAAGGTAAAACTGACGGCCAGGACAAATGCATAAGCCTTAACCGAGCACTCCTTGACCACGTCCCCATAAAGATGAATAAGCTCCAAGTTACGAATAGAGAAGAAAGGAACATGTTGTGAGAAAGGAGTGCAGACCAAATCTTTCCATATATGGGTAAAAAAAGTGGGCTCGGCGGTGACACAAATGCGACTGAAAGCTACACGTGCAAACAAGATAGCTCGGATATCAAGGGTTAAGGTACCAAGCTCGAAACTAGCAGGATCCGCCACTCGTGATCCAGGGAAAACGACAAAATCCTTGCCCTATAAATACCAAGCATTAGATCATTTAAACTCAGGATTTTTACACACACTTGAACTATACTCTCTTGAGTCTTTATTCCTTACAAACATATGCTTATTTTAACACCCGAGGTTGATCGTGGGATTCCTCTCCCACGGTGAGACTAACACTGTCGTTCTTAGCAGATCCACTCGCGTGAATCCAATCACCTTCGAGAAACAAGCGACATTCCCAAGTCGATTGTAGTGTAGAAATAATACGGCTGAATTTTGTATTAACACGTGAGAGTGAAACTTTTTGTTTACAATTTTATAAAAGTTTCATAAGAAAAGTGTGAACATGTTAGGATATGATTCACACTATATTTGATACGAATGCTGAGAAAGTGGCAATGAGCTATAATATACAGTATTGTTCAAAAAAAAAAAANCCAGTTTATAGTCCTTGAAGGGCGATGAACGTTGGTTTTTAGATGAGAACCATCGACTTTTTTTAGAATGTTATTACTTCCCACCACCAGAATCACATACACCTGCACTCAGTTTGATCAAATTACTTATACTATAACAAATTAACAGACCTTGTGATAAGTTGGTATGTTTTGTAAATCTGATGTATAATAATGTCTAATCGACAGTATATATACACACACAAGAAACTGGAGCACTATAGAATGTCTTAATATTTACCTTTGAAATTTTACTGAGTAAATTATGTTATCCACTGGTTCTGTAAATATTGGGTGAACAGTGAACACTATGCAAAAATTTACATAATACTGTAATCAAGGGAGTTTTCGCTTCAAACAATTTCTTCCTTATATAGTAAAGTAAATTATGTTTCTATCTTTACTAGTTATAATACTCGCGTGCGGGTTTTTTTTTAAAAATTTTTTTGAATGATACTCCGTATATTTTTATTTATTAAAAAACAAATAATTTAATCTTTGTTTTGTTTGATTTATGATTTTTAATTATAGTTTTTTATTATTAAAGATAATTATTTAAAAAGTTTAATGCTATTGTTAATTGCATCTTATCTATATTTTTTATATTTATCTTCTACTTGTGTAGTACATCAACAAAACGAATTTATAAATTTATAAATTAAAAAATATAATAATTAAAATATTACCTAATAAGGAAATAATCTTTTTTTCGAATTACAAAAGGGGTTTTGTTTTATTATATAAAAAAGATATGATTTCATAGGAGCAATTTCGGATCAAAATAAACTATGCATTTCTATTCACAGCCCTCAGCTCCCACGCAAATTTCCACACGACTACTATACCTTTTTAAGTACATGAGAATATGAGATTACGTCTACTCGTTCTGTTCTGGAGAAGATTGATCCACATCTTGCAAGTAATCTTTGCAGTTACTTGACTAATGTCATCTCAAGCGGGTTTTTTCTTTGTTCTGTTTTTATGAAAAAATGTCAAAGTTGGATAGTGAACATAACCTTAATATCCAAATACCATATTTTAGAAAGGCCATATGAAATCATAAAACAGTATTCAATATCTAAATTGTAATATATAAAGTATAAAAAACGGCGGCAACTGCAAATAGAAATGCATTGTCAAAAGCTAAAAGTGAAGATGCATTACCATTTAACCAGCCATCAATGGCGGACAAAACCCACAAGAGAACCAAGAATTCAACTCGTTGAATGTTCGCAAATGACAGTTTACCCATAAAGGGAACTTGGAATCTTACAAAATTGCAACTCGAAATACAAGTGATCAGTTAAACCATGAGTCCCTCGAAGTATCTCATATGATCTTCAAAAGTCTCCCCGTGCCTGATTTTGGAAACTGATCCATCTTCTTCAACCTTCATTAAAATCAATTAAGCATTTTAACCAATTAGCGACTTAATAAAATTACCCAAAAACCTTTAAAAGAATTTAAATGAAACCCCATTTTTTTGAAAGTGAAATCAATTATCATTCAAATCCAGATCCATCATTTTTTTAACTTTCTTTTAGCAATTGAAGAGATGCAAACTCCTCATGACAAACATTCACTTTCAACTTATAATCGATGTGAGTTCCAAAATATTTTACTTGATATTAGAAACTCAAATATGTTATTTTGACCTCAAAAGTCAAGTTTGAAAAAGAGATACCCAATATTCTGGTGGGCGCATCTTGAGGTTGTAAGTTGAAGCCATGCTCATGCAGTAGGCACCCGCATCATGAACTACAAGCCCAGAACCCTGCAGATCATGAACTTGTTATATAGCATTACACAAATAACTAGAAATTCGAAAGGAAATAAAAAATTAAAAAGAAGATTTCATATTAATATCAGTAAATGTTATAGGAAAAGGTGGATCATTGTACCCTGGCTGGAGCAGGAAGTTCCCTATTCTTTCCCAAGAAATCGGCAGACTCGCAAACCGGGCCCACAACATCAAAAGTCGAAATAGTAGCATCAGATGGTGGAGGAGAAACTAGCTCTATGTGCTGCATTCAAATACATTTGATACTACAATCAATTTTCTTAATTCTTTATAAATAAAGTTAAGTAGTCAACTGGTTTCAACTGATTAATCACATGCTTAACTTTTTTAAACGCGTGATTTGCGTTTTGAAACTTGTTATTGCAACTTAAGTCAGTTTGTAGTGTTTCATTTATCTTTGGATAATTAGAGGACAATATATCAGTTTTGAGGAAATTAGTTTCATCATGCCACCTACAGCCAAACCCATTATTTATGGGTAAAACAATATAACCTGTTTAACCCATTTGTATGGGTATCTGGAATTGCCTTTGGAAAGTGATTATGTGATAGGGAATACTCAGATGTAACATAATTGTACGTAGGAGATATTGTCTGGATGTGTTTTTGTTGTTTGCAGATGATTAAAATAATTTGTTGTTTGAAGATGTTATTAAAATAATAAGTTGTTTAAGTGTCGGGCAAATTAGTTGCCCAAGATTAAGCTAATGATTATCTGCAGCTTGAAAAACAATAATTAGATAATCCCTTCTAAAACGCAAAGCCAAACATCCCCTAAAAAGCCGCCCACACATTATGCTAATGTTGTTTGAAGATGTTATTTAGATACATTACCATTTAGCAATTCCTTCCACACACACACACACACACACACAAAGCGCCACCCTTTTTTGTCAGTTTATCTATTAATTCTTTAAACAATCAAATATGTTAAACACAAAAACATCCGATCACTACAACTTCAAAAGACAGAAACACACAACATCATTTTCTAACAACTCTATTAATGACACGCATAAAATCTTACTTGATAAGCATCGTACAAACTAGGACGGATAAGTTCAGCCATGCTGCCATCAATAACAATAAAGTTTTTTGTGCCATTTGTTTTGACACCAGTGACGCGATTAACAAGGCAGCAAGTATTTGCAATAAGCGACCTCCCAGGCTCAATAATCAGATTAAGGTTTCGAGACTTGACTAGATCCCGCACCTTCAAGAAATCACAAACAAAAACATCATTTCACCCGAAACTTTAGATTAATAAATCCTTAATAGTCATCAATAGAATACAGAATATATAGAAAACTGGTTCTTACCGTGTTGATGAGGTCTCCTGGTGTAGGAAGAACGGTACCAGTGTGATAATAATCAATTCCTAGACCACCTCCAATGTTCAAATAACTAATATCAAACCCTTGGGCTCGAATTTCGTCAATGAACTTTACCATGATTTCTGCAGCGTCTCTAAATATGTCAACCTAAAAGAAAGTAATATACAAGAAAAAATGAAGTTTTTCATATTTACACCTTCATTCTCCATTTTTTTCTCAAGGCTGCAAAACCGATGTCATGCAGTTGGCTAAAGGGTCAACACAGGTATTTTCCGGGTCAAAATGTCCTGGTTGACGCCAAACCGTTTTTACCAAAAAAATTTAATAGTTATTTCTTTATTAGTGTGTCAAACATAATTTCAAGTTCCAAAAATTCTATAATAAACAAGTTTTTTGTATAAAACTATTTAAGCAGCTGCATGCATTCAGAATACATTCTAGACAAGTTTTGAAGCGAATGCCCCCAAAAACATTTTTCACGATACCCTTTTGACTCGTCAGAGATAAACATCATCCAAATCGACCCATTAATAAGTAAATCAGCATCTATCTTAAACCCAGGTAAAATCAGAACCAAGGTTACATCTTTCTATTGATTTCATACAAACGGAACCCACAAAAATAAATCTAATGTACATATCAGACAGAAGAAAACATGAAAGACGCAATACCTTGGTAATGGTTGATCCAAGATGGCAATGAGCCCCAACTAGCTTAAGTTCATCAGGATATGACTTCACTTGATCCAAAAACCATTGCAGTTTCTCATTTCTAATACCAAACTTGGAATTCTTGTTCCCCGTTGCAACATAAGGATGGACCTAATAAAAATACAGATATATCTATTGTCATGTTTTATACTATAAGGATACATAATAATAGGAAAGACAAGGTTTGTTGAATAATCAAGATAATGTGAAGTTTATATATAATTGAATATGACTTATTACAAACCTGAGGATCAACATCAGGATTGATTCGAAGCAAAACATTGACTCTCTTCCCAGCAATTCTTGCAGCGGCTACAATATTATCCAAATCGAATTCACTGTCTATGTTAACAAATACACCTTCTTGAGCAGCAAGAACAAGATCCTCTAAAAGCTTCCCGTTACCATTAAAAATACACCTATGAAAGCACAAACTTGTAAAAATGTACGAGAACACTATTTTAAGATACTCAAAACCAAAATCATTGTATAAAACTATTAGAGGGTGTTTAGCATGCTAAAAGAAAGTTACTATGAATATTGCTTTTTAAAGTGGTAGATAGTTTTGATGCCAGATAATTAGTTTGGAATATTCAGTTTAGGGGTGTGAACTGATCAAGATAATGGTTACTGAAATAATCAAGATCACATAGTCAACAGTAAAGCAACATAGTGCAGTAAATAGTGTTAAGATGATCACATTGACATAATCACAGGAGTGTTTGTCAATTCTTAGTATTCAAAAGTTAGAGAGGGTTATCATTAACCGGGTTCCCAAAAGTTATAAACAGAGCTCTGTAACGAAATATCTCAAAACTGGTTATTTCAAATAATTAAAACCTTGTCTTCGTCCAAAGACTCAAACTGACTATCAGCTATTTAAAAAACAAAATTCAATTAAAAACAGTATTAGTGTGCGCAACGTGAGTCTTGCAGCAGCAAGCAAATTTTGAATCTGATTTTCTCATTATTTGGGGCTTGTTCACAGTCTTAACATGCATTCCCAAACACACAGCTAGTGTTGTTGCAACATAACTGATTATGATTAGCTCATTGTTTAAGGGTGTTTCAAATATTGCTCATATTGAACTACTTTTCTGCTTTAAAATGGAGGAAATATCAAGCTGTTTATTTTAATGTGGCAGATAAGCAGGTTCATCTAAACACTTAAACTTTTACTTATATCCTTTACAAAAACTTGAATTAGCAATCCCAAACACCTACCTGGAGGTCATTTTACATGTACAACCATTGAAAATTTAATATTGACATCATGTGGAATAAATATTTTATCTCCAACAACCTCATTTCCATTTCACTTCTTTTAAACGCAAAGCCAAACACAGTAACCCAATACCAACTTTTAACGACTGAACCAAATTGAAACATATTATAACAAGTAACACTTACTTTACACATAAGTCAAAAAAAAACATATCAAATACAAGTATTTCTAAAACACTAAAACTTGAATACCCCATTATTAACTTCTAATTCTTACTCATAACAAATAGACTGTATATCAGATCAAACATTCATAAAAATCATAACAGCCTCGTAGACCTAAGGGCATCTACAAAAATACTGATTCTCAACATCTCATTATTTAGCAGTCACGTTAATACAAAGACCCATATATTATCTAAAGTTGACATCTGAATCACACCTCTAAACAGCAGGACAGCACAAGCACATCCAAACACTATTCCGCATAACCCTTGTTCCATATCACTTTCAATAAACAGCTCAGAAAACTGTTTAGTACCCCCGTTATCAAATTTGGATTCGAATACACAACCAATACACTTAGGGGTGTTAAACATTGCGTATTTAAGTGCTTCTACGCATATTCGAATACACAACTCAAAAAACTATTTGGATATGACTGTTTATGTGCATATTATAGAGTAACCAGTAAATAANGCTACTTTTTTCTATGTAGATATTCACAAACTTAAAAACATATCAGATCAAATCAAACACACCCCCTTGATTTATATCAATACACTTATTAAAGGGTATTTGACATTGCCTATTCAGTTTTCTTTAGGCGCATTTGGATAAAAGTGTTTACCCAGTAAATAAGTACCCGTACTAAGCAGCTTAGTGTTTGTTTCGGCTTATATAGACGGCTTACTTGATTTTGGGCTTATGAAACATAAGCCCAAAACCAAATAAGCCATAAGCCAGTTATATAAGGCGAAACAAACACCCCTAGACTAGCCAATCCCAAATATATAACATTCATAAAAATAAAAAAATTGGGTTTACGAGCTTATTAGATTTCGGCTTATATTTCATTAGCCCCAATTTTCCGGCTTAAACAAATAAGCCCCTTATACAAAGCAAATATATACACATATGAAATAGTAAAAAATTAACAAGTACTGACCTTGTAGGATCAAAGCCAGCTTTTAAAGCTAACCTCAACTCATTGCCACTAACCAAAACAGCCCCACAACCCAAACTCCTCAAATGGTTCAAAATCAAGAAATTATTATTAGCTTTAATAGCATAACCAATAACACTATTATCCAAACCTTCCAAAGCCTCTTTATAAGCTTCCACATTTCTTGTTATTTGAGGCTTGCTATAGAGATAGAATGGTCTCTTTTCCACTACTTCCATGATCTCTTCAACTTTGGTTTTCTCAACATATAAGTACCCATCTTCTTGTTTTGTGAAACAGTGGGTGAATTTTTGGGTTTGTGGGGGTGTTTGGGAGATGAGTGCTTTGATGGGTATGGTTTTTTTATGGAAGGTTATGGATTTAGGGGTGTTTGGGAATGAGGATTGGGCTAGGGTTTTCGGGGTGAAGAGTGTTTGGAGATGAAGGTTTGTAGCCGCCATTGTTGTGGAACAGAAATGAAGTTGTTGGAAGTCACAAATAAAAGTAGGAAGCACAGAGTTTTTTAAATGTAAAGACACTTTAATTATTACTAGCAGGGTACCCGCGCATTGCAGCGGCGGGTACCATGCAATAACAGTATTTAGCGAAAATTTCTTTTAGTTCTATATTTTACGACAATAGACATACGGATGACGACAATTTTAGTTTTGAATAATTTTATGCAACAACAATATTTTTCATATAAAAACTGTATGGAGCTGATATATTGTAAAGGTATTATGTTAAAGTGGTAGACATTGACCCGTATTCGCAAGTTATCATTAAATAATATCACCATAGCGAAATTTAAAAATCAATTACATTATACTAAAGAAAATTTAGTGCACTAAAAAATGTTTGTTATATTTGTCCCACATAGATGGATGATACAAGTAAAAGAGTATTCATAAAAATAAAGAAAAACTAAATATTTAAGCAGTCATGTGGTAACCTTAAAGAGTATAATTATTATTATATAAATATATGTAATAAATATAAAATATATAAATAGCACTTAGCGCTTTGCATCTTTGCTTTGAAAAAATCGTCCGATTTTATACAACAAAGTATTTAGTTTTTACTGTAAATTTTATCAAAAAAATTCTAAAAGGAGTATATGTTGGGTTCTCGAGGCACACTTGCGATTTAATGATAATTTTTGAACATTGTAATTTAGTATGCATTTTGAAACTCTATTGAATTAATAATATCATTTTTGGACGACTTTTATGGGCTAGCCGAACCGGTGGTGACTCCGGTTCCCAGTTGAACCCTCGGTCCGGTCCGTTTTTTAAAACCGTATGTAAATTGTATGAAACTTTGTGTGTTTTCTTAGCTTGTACAATATGTATAATAACAAGTATTTTTCATATTAAGGGTATTGTAAAAATAACATTAATTACGTAATTAATGTTATAGATGTTTTTTTTTTCTTTTATTAAATTACTTTGTATTCATTATTTATTTTTCTAAAAAACATGTCTACAAAAAGTGCTTTAAAGTGTTGCAACCAATGTTATTATAGACGTACTTATTAAGATTTGCCATTATAAGCAAGTGTTGAATCTTAATTTTTTAAGCCTTCTATTTTAAGAATGTCCCAAATGCTTTATAATGTAGTATAGATAATGTGTCAATGAATTAAAAAAATTCTGCAAATCATTTCTCAATAAAAATATAGCAAATTCTATTTTTGAAATAAAAAAAAGTAAAAGAAAAAAAAAATTATGACAGTGGACGCCTTTAAAAAAATTCTCATAATAGACTTGGGATGACTGGTCGACTCCATTTAAATTTGGACATGCATAACCAAGTAGAATAACTTTTTCTTTTGTACAGTGTAAATTGACAATACTATTCCTCCAATTATTTATCTACTTCCTTCATACACAGCCTACATTTTTCCCACCACCAACCCCCGGCGAAGCACTGCGAAACCCACCACCAACTCCAGCCACCACCACTAACCGAAACAACCTTTTTACNTCTTTTTAGTAAGGTTTTCTTACTTAAGTTCTATGTCTTTTCATTTCTAGATTAAAACTTTATTAGAGTTTAATGTTTTCAAGTCTTTTATATTTCTTTCTTCGCTTAGTAAACTTTTATTTTCAAAAACATTTTACTTTCCAAGTTCATTTTATTTTCCAAGTTAACTTTTATTTCTTTATCGCTTTACTTTCTTTAAAATGAGTCGTAAGTAGTTTAATTCGTGTTTGCTTAGTGATTCGGGTTTGTGAGCTAAGTGTGGACGTTAAAAGTTTGTGATTAATAATCGTTAAGATTATTTAGACTTGTGATTTTATTATTCGAAGAACAAAAGCCGGAGAACAATTAAATCACTCGTCTAGAGTTATTACCTCTTCAAAAGATTAATTGACAACTAATCTCGAGAAAGGAAAATAATTCGTCACAAACCTTTAGCTCATATTTAGTTAACTTATTCAAGTCGCTTTGCGAACATATTGTCTTTAAATTCATTTACCGCTTTCATTACTTATCGCACTTTAATTCTTGTTTTCTTTTAGTCACTTTATTACATGCAACTTTACTTGTTTATTTTCTTTGCGTCACTTTATTGCTTTCCTTTACTTTAACCGCATTTTAATTTTCGTTGTAGTATAATCAAAACCAAATCATCTTTTAAAACCTATTCATCTCACATATCTCACGATCTTGAGTGACGAGATCAGTTCAACCCTCGTTGGGACTACGACTCGTGTTTAAGCTTCACCGCTTGATATACCACGATCACTAGCCTAGCATGTTAATTGAAAGACAAGCATAAGATATAATTAACCAACACATAGACATATTGATTAATTTAAGTGGGGACTTATCTTTAATTGAACATGAAGGATTCAAGGGTGAAAAACCCTTGAAAATACAGCCAAATTCGTATTTAGGGTTTTTCCCAAACTTGTACCAAATGTTCCACACTAATGAATGAAAAATAGAAAAGTATATTATAGATTTTACACTCTGACGGCGTCAGGTTATGGGTTCTGACGCCGTCAGCTCGCCGTCATTAGGGTTCTCGGATGGCCTAGATCTACTTCTGACGCCATCACTTGTAAATGTGCTCTGGGCCGTCACTCTTTAGCTTAACAACTGACGGACTACTTTCTCTAACACCTGACGCCGTCAGGTGTAAACATCTTGTTTTCTTCATAGGGCGTCTAGTGTAATCTGATTTTACTCCTTTGTCAATGTTGGCTGACGGCGTCACCTTGTGACTCTGACGCCGTCAGGAAGGTTTTCTAGCTTCTTTTGAGACTTTGTCGTTTTCTTCACTTTTATGCTCCAAAAACGTCCAAATTAGCATGTTTTCAAGAATTCTTCTCAAAAGTACCTAAAATGACAAAAGGAACGATTTAGAGCAATATTTGATCAGATTTACTCGAATTAGGGCTTAAATGACCCCTTAAAACGGGTACACTTTTCGTCTCATCAAACATATTAAGTCGTGCAAACCAAGACCCTAATAGTTAGATCTTCTAATCAGTGATATAACCTAATAACACATAATAAGGGTGTTTGGATTACTTACTTGTTATTCCTGCTACGCGTAAGCTCCTTGACCTTTCTTCAGCTGCACGGAACACCTCCTCTCTTGATCTTGATGCTTCATGAACTCTTCTTAGGGTTTCTTGGAATATCACCACTTGGACAACATAAGGTATCCACTGTTACTGCACAGGTAGAGGTAGGGCTTCGAACCTATGCAAGTTAGCGAGCACGAAACCGGGTAAACCCTTGGATCGACTAGAAGTCTAGAAGTCGACCAAGGGAAGTTGATTGGGATCGACTTAGGGACGATCGGCCAAGGGACGAACCAAAGAAGGTTCGAAACCCTTTTATGGGTTTTGGGTCAATCACGCAAGGGAAGAGGAGAGGGGAGTTATGGTTTGAGGAGTGAATAAATGAATCCCTTAGGAAGCCCTTGTATTTGTAGGGTCCTAAGGATTATTCTACAATCCCTGTACTTGTGCAACAAGTATTGTAGTTTGACAATGATGACATGTAGTACGGATAGCAGGCCTACTTGGCCTGGACTACATTGTACACATAGGCCTGGACCGTTTCATACAAACTAAGCCTGGACCGCATCGCGCATAACTAGGCTCCGGCCCTACAAAGCAAACTGGGCTCCGGCCCACAAACCAACAGACCCGGACGTAACTTAAGCCCAAGCCACGAGCAAGGCACAGTCCGGGTACACAAGGACGTATACGGACAATTTGAGCGGCGCTTCCGAAGCACGCTCACGGACCGGCCCCCGGTCCGGAAAATGACCCACGTCCGCAAACATCGATTAAGCTACGGACCCTTGCCCGACAAGGGCTCCATCTCGGCCACTATAGCGATATTCGAAATGATAGGAAACCCTAGCATTTCCACCGCCTATAAAAGGAAACCTCGACACGCACTTTCGAGGTATGACTTTCTCACTCATCCCAATACACAAATATTTCTCTGACGACATGAGTACTTATTCTCACGCCAGAGCTTAATCGTGGGGTCCGTCCCCATGATAAGGCTAACAGTGTGCTTTTACTTATACAGGAATTTAACCTTTTACTTGGATTAGTGCATAAACTACACAGCGGACGATCCACCAAGATCGGCCCAGATATGACTAAGCCCAATCTTAACTCAGCCACACTTTTTGCACTAACAGACAAAAGGTCAAACCTCCCCCCTTAGGGGATTCGGTTGACTTCCACACCCTCCATAGGGTTTGTTTTTGTCGTTTTCTACCCAAATATTTATCCTGGATAAGTGTTATACTTTGAGTAATTACCGTTTAGCCCCTAAATGTAAATACCATAATATTTTGATTGGCTTTAGGCAGAGGGATGTACGCTTCGACTACGGGGTGGCGGTGCCCTCCATGGTTAGCCTGATAAGATGAGATTTTAATGTATTTTCTTTATGATTTTGAGCATTTCTTTAAAGTGCACCCCATCCAAAACTCAAATTGCCCCCCGCCCACACACTAAAACCCAATATTCGAAAACCTAATACACAAACTAACGAACATTCAACAATCTAAAACCTTTTAACTTCTTCATACTAAATAACAATACCCAATTCATTATTTCAATCATAGATTTTTTTTTGCCGTATTTTGTTGCTATTGCTAAAAAATAAAAATAAAAAAAAAATTGCCCCTACTATCTAAATTGCTAGTTCCGCCATTGGCTTTAGGTGCTTCTGGGAATATGGATATAACTTGTCTCTTAATGATGTCTTCCTGAGATTGCTNGGAGCTTAATCGTGGGGTCCGTCCCCACGATAAGGCTAACGGTGTGCTTTTACTTATACAGGAATTCAACCTTTTACTTGGATTAGTGCATAAACTACACAGCGGACGATCCACCAAGATCGGCCCAGATATGACTAAACCTAATCTTAACTCAGCCACACTTTTTGCACTAACAGATAAAAAGTCAAACCTCACCCCCTTAGGGGATTCGATTGACTTCCACACCCTCCATAGGGTTTGTTTTTGTCGTTTTCTACCCAAATATTTGTCACAACTCACAATTTTAGGTCATTTTTCTAAACCTCAAAATTTACTATTCACAAGTTACTATTCATCATTTACTATTCACCGATTACTATTCATCGTTTTTGGAGTCATTTTGTAATTTTGAGAAGCGTTCAAAAAAATTTACTATTCACGTGACACTATTCATTCCCGGAAGGAAAACACTATTCATGATCATCATTCATCTTTTTGTAAACCTAGTTTACGGGTATTCAAATTCACGTAACCAGTTTGGTTTAGCTGCGAAATCATGCATCATCAGTAAGGACACATCATATAGACTATAGTAGTCTACATAACATCAGTAACATCATTAGTATATTAGGTCATGCACGGGTTTGTGTGATTTTTATTAACGTACGTTTAAATATTTGATAAATGTTACCACTCAGTTTTTACTACTAACATATACCCGATACTCCCGTCTACAATCCTAATATATTTTCATACTCATTATAATGATATAAAAATTATATTATTAATTTACCCGGTGTTTTGAGACCTGTTGCTATACTTTACGGTATACGTTGAAAATTTCGTCGAATCACGATATCTCAACACGACAACTATTTCGACACCCGATTCTTATTAGGAATATAATTTCATAATTTTTACAACGTCGTCACATTTTATTTGGTACCGTTAAACTTTATTTCTAGCAAATTATAATATTTACCAACTTTGTCATACAATATTTTAAGATCTTGCAAATTTTCAAAGGCAAGACCAACTTTTTTATCCTTGCTTCTTCTTATACGCCACCCCCCCCCCCATCACCTTTTCATAATTGATGTCCCTAAAATATCTTCTATGTCACCTAAGTCAAAAAACTAGATATTTGCAAGTAACCACTACAAAAAAAGGTCCATTTAGTAACACACAGGAAGTGCCACAATAGGTCAAATAAGTGCCACTAAAAGCCCATTAGACCTTCGGTGGCGGAAATAAAAAGTGTCACTAATGACGCTGCCACTAAAGGGTTTTAGTGACACTTTTATGTTGTGTTGCTGCAAACTGTATGGAAGTAGTGGCACTTAATAATCTGTCACCATAGACTAAAAACAATTTTGTGGCACATGCGTTGTGCCATTGAATATGTGTTATGTTGAAACACTAAAATGGTTTTAATGGCACATATTTTGCGGTACCGAAGCATACCTTGATAGCAATTCATGTCGTCGTAACACTTTTTTTATATCTACAATGACTATCAAAAACCGAATTTCATTCAACCATAACATATGAAATGAACAACTTAATGATTTACATGAAAATGAATTCCTCGTTAATCAACAAAGATCTCCAATATACAAGAAATACAAATCCAACATAATAACACAAGTCCAACAAACTAAATATATCGAACTAAACAATATGCCTAAGACTACCAAAGGAACAACTTCATCTTTTATAATGACCTCTTGACATCTCTTAGAAGCGCAAATCTGCAGACAAACCAAAAAAAGTTCTTATAAATGAAAGTTACACATATTAATGTAAATGTGAAAATTTCATATGCTATTAACACATTAACAATTCATAACAATAGCACCTGGTGTCGATCCTTTTCTTTTTCTTGCGTCACCATGATTCAAAACATCAATAAAAGAATGTTGTGAGATAAAGTATTATAAGAATAACCACCAATAACTTTCAACATCTCGCCAATTCTGGTCGCTTCATATATTATCATTCAATTTACCCTTCCTTCATAACTTTCCAATTCACATTCGTACTGCTCCTAAACATTGATAAAAAAAAACGAGGATTAAGATTAGAGAATCACAGGTTTGGACACTCACACTGCTTGATGACGGCGGTGGCTAAAGAACGGTGACAATGAGAATAGATAATTTGATACTCTATAAATGATAGTGAGGCGTAGGGTTTTTAAATTGCAAATACTAGATGAAAATTTCGAGAGATTAGAGCCCACTCAATTTTTTTTAATTGGTTTTTAGTTTAAGCCCGCCTAAACTATTAAGTAAATATTAGGAACTATTTTTAGGCAATACTGACACAATTAGGAACAACCAAAAATATCGACAAAGTGTTTAATGACATAAAATATATACATGACGTTAATTCTAGTAAGATATTATGATATACTAAAGTTTGTACCACTATTAATATGCACATTAATGGCACAAAGCGTAAAATGCCACTAAATCATTTGTATCTTTAACGACACATAATCATCTGCCATTAAAAATACACTATAGTGGCACATGTCTAGTTTGCCACTAAAAATGTGTGCCACTAAATGGCAATTTTTTTGTAGTGAACCTCACATTTCAACACATACTTGTCATTTAACTTAGCAAAACTTCTCTCTTTTCCTCTCTAGTAAACCACGGCAGCAACAACACCAAGGAGAACACCAAATTTTGCAAGTCAAGTTATAGTTTAGATGTTTATATATTCCTTGTTAAGATTTTGAAATAAAAATCTCAAGGTTATTAACATAATCATCACCAAACTCTTCATATATCAAGTAAGCTTCAAGTAAATTTTTTTAATCATCTCATACTTTCATTTAACTAGTAACATGATGTATTTTCAAGTTATAATGGTTAGACATGCAAGTACTTAAGTTATATATACCACTTTACAAATATTATGGTTTTTATGAGTTTATATAAAGCCTATGATCATTCCCTTGAAATCCTACTAAATTTTGTGAAGTTTAGGACTCCATGACACCCTAAGAAGGTGTATGGTAGATTAAGGATTGTTTTGAAGTTGGTTGGAATGGATTTGTATAAGTTGTTAACTAGGAAAACCAAGTTTTAACATATATATAACCTACTGTCCCTATTTGCAAAACGTGGGAAACTCAGGGACTAGGGAGTAATTTTGGACCAAATATTTAGAAAATACATTCAAAAACGAAACTATGGCCGCCGGAATGAACAAAAACGGGTTTATAACGAAGGAGGTATGAATTTCCAAAGTTTAACGACGAAAAACTATTTTTAGAAAAATATACATGCTGTTAGCCAACATTTGACGGACAAAATGAGGCGTTTAACGTAATCTAGAGAAGCCGAACTACTAAAAATATGTTAGTACATGTTAATACGAAACCGTGGATATAAAGAACGTAGAAAATGAACTTATAACGACCAAGATATTCGCGTTTATAACTCGATAACTTATATACTTTTTGACAGCCTCTATTAGAAAAATATTCTACGTACTAACGACTAGTTTTGTGAGACTAGTTGAACATATTTTTCCCAAGTCATGAAAAGTATTAAAAAACGATGAAAAGACTATATTTGCCAACGAAATACCAAACAAGGATCGTGGAGTACCGTTTCATCATATTTACTTGGAAAGTAGTTTTAAACTAAACGAGACGTCAAAAATGTATTTTTTGACGATAAACATTATTTTCAAAAAGTACGAGTGGTATCGATAACATACGTATATGCGTGCATAGCATTGTCTCATTGCTTACGTTAGATCACATCATTCATTATAGGTCGTGGTTAGAGCCCGAGCCTTACTTCATCACATTCACCATCATCTTATTGCTAGCATATCAGGTGAGTTTTCATAGCCCCGTTTTCAATACAATATTTTAATTTCAAATCCCACAGGGGAGAATACATTGCAACATCATCATTTTCATACGGGCCAAAGTATTAAATTCAAGTACATTGCTTAAGTTACCGCATTGCCATGTTAAGGTCCCCTATTTCATTATCATGAACCGTTAATTGTACCTAAGCGAGAGTGAGTGGATAGATCTATTGAGGGTGACGCCTCCATCCGTGTTGGTGTTACCAACCGTCATAACGGATGCATTTCATTTCTAACATCATTAGAGTGTCTGGCAAATCACTCTGGAGGGGCATTTTCATCAGTTAGCTTCAGGGTCATGAGCTTAAGTGCTAATGTACGATTTTATTCATCATGGGATATTTCATCATCATCATCATTTTATACTTGTGGTGGCCGTATAACATCATTTTACATAAACCTATGATTTCTCACCAACATTATTGTTGACCGTTTTTAGCAATGTATTTTCAGGTAATTAAGACATCATGATGGCATGCATTTTGGACCTACATGGAGTCGCGGAGTCAACGCGTCTCACCTTTTATTTCATGCACTTATGTAACGTTTGATCACGTTGAACTTGTTTTCATGAACTTGCAACACCATTTTGGGACCTATTTTGTAAACTCTGAATGTTTTAATGATCAAACGATGTATTTTCAAAACGACACTTTAGGTCGTTCAATATAACCATTGTATGAGATGCCATGAACGTTACACCCAGGTATTCCATTCCGCTGCCAGTCAGGTAAATTCAGGGTGTGACAGATTGGTACCAGAGCAAGGTTATAGCGAACTAGGTTGTATCTTGGACCCTAGACTATAACCACATCATCATAGCATCTCATCATTTCATCATAAGTGCATATTCATTACATATGTTGTTTCATGCACACACTATGCGAGTTATTTATACTTATACTCATATATAATTATATTGACCTGGTTCACAAGTGACATGTCTTCACCTAACCACCCTATGATCATGCTAGCAAACTCGGATATCGAGGATGCTTTTTCATCCGCTGATACACCTGCATCACCATTCTCACCTTCAATTCCTATACTTTGACATTCACATATCACTCACATTTGTTAAGTAATAACTCCCGCCTATTTGAGATGTTAGCACCACCTTAACCCGACTTAGGAGAAGCTACTAGATATGACACTGAGACCTTCGAGATTCGGGAGACTAACTTTGCCTTTTGAGTACCACCATTGTCATTTCCCTTTTTCCATTCCCACTTGCCATGAATTAGATAACACCTTGTGGATAATATCAATATCACGGACTCAACAGGGACATCCGCAGATTCCTCAAGAATAGTTTGGAATCTACACTATCTCGGACATGATTGATGCATAACTTTAGACCCCACTCCAGGACTCACCTCAACCCTATTATGCCACAACCCTAATTTCACTCAGAGGGACACCAGGAAGCCTCTAGACTAGACTTATATCTTTACTAGCTTTTACTATTATCTTAGTTTCCCGAGGTGTGGGACATAGTTTAAAGAACTTGTTGTCTTTTGGTTGTTGTACAAACAAATGTATCAAGTGTGACTCTACTATGTAGGAATGGTTGTGCTATCTATGATATCGGTCCGTGTAGACCGAAATTTTCATGTGTTGTATTCATGTGTTGTGGTTGTATATATTGTAAACGATGATCATTTCTAGTATGATTTCTCATTGTTGGATTCTGTTGTAATTTATCAGAAATATGGCACCAAGGAAAGATAAGGCTGCACCGACTACACCAGCCATGACACAAGCCGCTATCCGGAAACTTGTTAAGGATAGCATAGCTGAGGCACTAGTGATTGAAAGAGCTGTTGTAGCTGCAAGAGCTGCTGAGGCCGCTTCTCAGGTGGAGACATCTGGGCAGGCTAGTAATGGAACTAATGGACGTAAGTGTACGTACAAAGACTTCAAAAGTGGTGATCCTATAAAATTCAAAGGCACTGAAGGAGCCTCTGCTATGATCCGTTGGTTCGAACATACCGAATCTGTATTTCATCTATGCAACTGCCCTGAGGAATCCAAGGTAAAGTTTGCTGCCAGTACTCTTCTTGATGAAGCTATGTCATGGTGGAATTCTTATACAAAGCCCATGGGAAAGGAAAATGCCCACAAGCTTATATGGGATGAATTCAAGAAGTTAGTGACTAAGAAATTTTGTCCACGCATGGAAGTGAAAAAGTTGGAGACAGAGTTTTATGAACTAGTGACCGTGGGAAATGATATTGAGACATATATCAGGAGGTATCAAGAGTTGGCTGCTCTATGTCCATCTATGGTTCCTGATAATGAGAAGTTGTTGGAGAATTTCATTGGTGGTTTACCCGAAAACATCCGTGGTGATGTGATTTCCTTTGACCCGCAAACAATGGATGAGGCAATCAGAATGTCTCAGAAGCTTATGGCTCAGATCTTAAAGAAAGGAACGACTGCAAACAACAACTACAACAATAACCGAAACGACACCAACTATAACAACAACAACAAAATAAAGTGAAACAACAACCAGGGTGACAATGCTACTCAACCACCACCCAAGAGACAAGAGGTTGCAAGGGCCTATGCTGCAAGACCGACTGAGAAGAAAGGTTACAATGGTATTTTGCCCAAGTGCAACAAATTTCAAACCCACCATAACCCTGGAAATTGCCTGAGACCATGTGGTAACTGCGGAAGGGTCGGTCATCAGACTAGGGAATGCAAGGCTCCGCGTGTGGCGAATAATCAGAACCCCCCAGCAAGATGTTTTGGTTGTGGAGAAGCTGGGCACTTCAAGAATAACTACCCAAAGGGAGAGAATCAAGGGTAGCCACAATGCTTCAACAGAAGGAGTTCATGTTTTAATATGCAAACCATAGTTCGAGCCCTCTAGGGTTGTATCTTCTTTTGTACTTTCCGTAGTACGTTGACATAATCTGGTTGTAATAAGCACTCTTCTATCCAATGTAATATCTATCTTTTGTTAATCTCCGCGATAATCATAACCTTCGTTTATTCCATTTTCTATTCCAATTGCTCAATTTTCAATCGTTTCGCAACATTATGCCATTGCCTTCAGGGATTAGGCCGATTTCATTCTTGACGGATTAGTAGACTATTACCATTCCATAAGATTCATCCACGTATCCAATGAACCATACAACGAAATTTCTATTTCAAACCATTTTACTATCATATGGGGAAATTGTTTTTTGGAAAATTTTTTTTATATATAAGCTATTTTGTTACCACCCTATAAATTGATTTTTCCTTCATTATATCAAGTATTTACTACCACTACGCGAAACATTTTTCATGTTACTTTGAAAGGAGATATCTAGGATACCATTTTTCACAATAACACGTTGAACACCATCTAAAACTTCTGAGAAAAGTAATGGTATTTTACTGAACTGATCATCGCATCATTAGTCCTCAATTATACATAGCCTGATCAACTATGTATAATTCAGGAAGGATTATGCCATGAAGAAAATAGTCACATTTTCAAGAATTATNCATTTTTCACAATAACACGTTGAACACCATCTAAAACTTCTGAGAAAAGTAATGGTATTTTACTGAACTGATCATCGCATCATTAGTCCTCAATTATACATAGCCTGATCAACTATGTATAATTCAGGAAGGATTATGCCATGAAGAAAATAGTCACATTTTCAAGAATTATTAACAACAATCTTCATTCAAAAGCCTTGTAAACAAATAGAATTTATCATAAACATCCCTTTCGACAAACCCTCTTAGGATACGTACACCACTTGTCACTCATTCAGCCATTAAGTTGGATATTTCCATTGACTTCTCTAGGAGAGACTTTCCATCTACAAGCAATATTCCATGACATAAGAAAACGATGAAAGGATAGAGAAACCTCCTCAAACTTCTGGCAATTCCTTTAAGATATTCTCTTTACAATCAGATATACACGCTCTACCATCCTCAGATCAACAAACCTTGAAGAGAACTATCTGAGCATTGTAAGACATACTCAGCACCGTATAACCAACTTGAATTTTTCAGGATAATCTTTTGATATTGGCAGATTTTACCTTCAACAAAAGCCATCACATGAATATAAGATTGCACCATTTAAGACCACCCTATGGTTGAAGAACCCATTTACCCATTTACAGACCGAAATCGGAAAGTTAAATTCACCGGTCTAGAACTAAATCATGAAACAACAAGGGAAATTTCACAAGTCAAGAATCAATTACAAGCGATAAGAAAGCGATGGAAGTTAGGTTGGTGCATGACGCATATCCTTCGGATTGGGTATCCTTGAGCAGCAAGCCATCTAGATTCAAGTGGGAGAACGAACTAAGTTGAAAGCTTTGCCTTGGAGAGGCATGATACAATTTTGGTAACACGAGAGATTGAACCTTAAGTATATCGAACCATTTAAGATTCATTTTAGAATCGCTCAGCTGGCATACCAACGTGAGTTTCCATCAGAGCTCAGCAACATATATACTAACCATATCACAATTCAAACCTCAAGAAGTGCCTTCCAAATGAATCACCCGTAGCATATTTCATTCCATTTCATTAGAAGAAGAAAAAAATTCAACTCGACGACAAGCTTAATTTTTTGAGGGAAACATCAGAAATCATGGACCGCAAGGTCAAACAGTTGAAGCAAAGTCGAATTCCTATCGTGCAAGTTCGCTGGAATTCTCGAAAGGGTCCCAGATTCACTTGGGAGCGAGAACNTATTTCATTCCATTTCATTAGAAGAAGAAAAAAATTCAACTCGACGACAAGCTTAATTTTTTGAGGGAAACATCAGAAATCATGGACCGCAAGGTCAAACAGTTGAAGCAAAGTCGAATTCCTATCGTGCAAGTTCGCTGGAATTCTCGAAAGGGTCCCAGATTCACTTGGGAGCGAGAACTTCAGATGCGACTCGAATATCCTCACCTTTTAACCAATGTCCTTCTAGAGACCAACATAAACTGAACTTCGGGACGAAGTTCCTTTTAGGGGGGAAGACTGTCACAACTCACAATTTTAGGTCATTTTTCTAAACCTCGAAATTTACTATTCACCTATCACTATTCATCATTTCACTATTCATCGTTTTTGGAATCATTTTGCGATTTTGAGAAGCGTCCAAAAAAATTTACTATTCACGTGACACTATTCATTCCCGGAAGGAAAACACTATTCATGATCATCATTCATCTTTTTGTAAACCTAGTTTACGGGTATTCAAATTCGCGTAACCAGTTTGGTTTAGCTGCGAAATCATGCATCATCAGTAAGGACACATCATATAGACTAGAGTAGTCTACATAACATCAGTAACATCATTAGTATATTAGGTCATGCACGGGTTTGTGTAATTTTTATTAATGTACGTTTAAATATTTAACAAACGTTACCACTCAGTTTTTACTACTAACATATACCCGATACTCCCGTCTACAATCCTAATATATTTTCTTACTCATTATAATGATATAAAAATTATATTATTAATTTACCCGGTGTTTTGAGACCTGTTGCTATACTTTACGGTATACGTTGAAAATTTCGTCGAATCACGATATCTCAACACGACAACTATTTCGACACCCGATTCTTATCAGGAATATAATTTCATAATTTTTACAACGTCGTCACATTTTATTTGGTACCGTTAAACTTTATTTCTAGCAAATTATAATATTTACCAACTTTGTCATACAATATTTCAAGATCTTGCAAATTTTCAAAGGCAAGACCAACTTCTTTATCCTTGCTTCTTCTTATACGCCACCCCCATCACCTTTTCATAATTGATGTCCCTAAAATATCTTCTATGTCACCTAAGTCAAAAAACTAGATATTTGCAAGTAACCTCACATTTCAACACATAATTGTCATTTAACTTAGCAAAACTTCTCTCTTTTCCTCTCTAGTAAACCACGGCAGCAACAACACCAAGGAGAACACCAAATTTTACAAGTCAAGTTATAGTTTAGTTGTTTATATATTCCTTGTTAAGATTTTGAAATAAAAATCTCAAGGTTATTAACATAATCATCACCAAACTCTTCATATATCAAGTAAGCTTCAAGTAAATTTTTTTAATCATCTCATACTTTCATTTAACTAGTAACATGATGTATTTTCAAGTTATAATGGTTAGACATGCAAGTACTTAAGTTATATATACCACTTTACAAATATTATGGTTTTTATGAGTTTATATAAAGCCTATGATCATTCCCTTGAAATCCTACTAAATTTTGTGAAGTTTAGGACTCCATGACACCCTAAGAAGGTGTATGGTAGATTAAGGGTTGTTTTGAAGTTGGTCGGAATGGATTTGTATAAGTTGTTAACTATGAAAACCAAGTTTTAACATATATATAACCTACTGTCCCTATTTCCAAAATGTGGGAAACTCAGGGACTAGGGAGTAATTTTGGACCAAATATTTAGAAAATACATTCAAAAACGAAACTATGGCCGCCGGAATGAACAAAAACGAGTTTATAACGAAGGAGATATGAATTTCCAAAGTTTAACGACGAAAAACTATTTTCAGAAAAATATACATGCTGTTAGCCAACATTTGACGGACAAAATGAGGCGTTTAACGTAATCTAGAGAAGCCGAACTACTAAAAATATGTTAGTACATGTTAATACGAAACCGTGGATATAAAGAACGTAGAAAATGAACTTATAACGACCAAGATATTCGCGTTTATAACTCGATAACTTATATACTTTTTGACAGCCTCTATTAGAAAAATATTCTACGTACTAACGACTAGTTTTGTGAGACTAGTTGAACATATTTTTCCCAAGTCATGAAAAGTATTAAACAACGATGAAAAGACTATATTTGCCAACGAAATACCAAACAAGAATCGTGGAGTACCGTTTCATCATATTTACTTGGAAAGTAGTTTTAAACTAAATGAGACGTCAAAAATGTATTTTTCGACGATAAACATTATTTTCAAAAAGTACGAGTGGTATCGATAACATACGTATATGCATGCATAACATTGTCTCGTTGCTTACGTTAGATCACATCATTCATTATAGGTCGTGGTTAGAGCCCGAGCCTTACTTCATCACATTCACCATCATCTTATTGCTAGCATATCAGGTGAGTTTTCATAGCCCCGTTTTTAATTCAATATTTTAATTTCAAATCCCACGGGGGAGAATACATTGCAACATCATCATTTTTCATACGGGCCAAAGTATTAAATTCAAGTACATTGCTTAAGTTACCGCATTGCCATGTTAAGGTCCTCTATTTCATTATCATGAACCGTTAATTGTACCTAAGCGAGAGTGAGTGCATAGATCTATTGAGGGTGACGCCTCCATCCGTGTTGGTATTACCAACCGTCATAATGAATGCATTTCATTTCTAACATCATTAGAGTGTCTGGCAAAACACTCTGGAGGGGCATTTTCATCAGTCAGCTTCGGGGTCATGAGCTTAAGTGCTAATGTACGATTTTATTCATCATGGGATATTTCATCATCATCATCATCATTTCATACTTGTGGTGGCCGTATAACATCATTTTACATAAACCTATGATTTCTCACCAACATTATTGTTGACCGTTTTTAGCAATGTATTTTCAGGTAATTAAGACATCATGATGACATGCATTTTGGACCTACATGGAGTCGCGGAGTCGACGCGTCTCACCTTTTATTTCATGCACTTATGTAACGTTTGATCATGTTGAACTTGTTTTCATGAACTTGCAACACCATTTTGGGACCTATTTTGTAAACTCTGAATGTTTTAATGATCAAACGATGTATTTTCAAAACGACACTTTAGGTCGTTCAATATAACCATTGTATGAGATGCCATGAACGTTACACCCAAGTATTCCATTCCGCTGCCAATCAGGTAAATTCAGGGTGTGACAATATTTATCCTGAATAAGTGTTATACTTTGAGTAATTACCGTTTAGCCCCTAAATGTAAATACCATAATATTTTGATTGGCTTTAGGCAGAGGGATGTACGCTTCGACTACGGGGTGGCGGTGCCCTCCATGGTTAGCCTGATAAGATGAGATTTTAATGTATTTTCTTTATGATTTTGAGCATTTCTTTAAAGTGCACCCCATCCAAAACTCAAATTGCCCCCCGCCCACACACTAAAACCCAATATTCGAAAACCTAATACACAAACTAACGAACATTCAACAATCTTAAACCTTTTAACTTCTTCATACTAAGTAACAATACCCAATTCATTATTTCAATCATAGATTTTTTTTTGCCGTATTTTGTTGCTATTGCTAAAAAATAAAAATAAAAAAAAATGCCCCCTACTATCTAAATTCCTAGTTCCGCCACTGGCTTTAGGTGCTTGTGGGAATATGGATATAACTTGTCTCTTAATGATGTCTTCCTGAGATTGCTTCTTTTGGCATATTGTGTGAGGTAAGGAGTTGACTGCACAATTAAGTTCATACCTTGCATTCTTAGCTTAGGTAAATGTAGTCAGGGCATTTAGACCTGCTCTGCATATGTTTCTACTCAAATAAAAATATATTTTTTTTGCAAAGAGAACCCATTATCTTACAAAAACTTACCTGTGGATGTAAGGTGTACTTAATACGTATACCTGCTATCTGCATATGTTTCTACTCTCTTAAATAACAAGAGATTTTGATTTAGGACCTATAATTTATCATGCCTCTTGGTCCTTTATGTGATTCATTTGCGGACCTCCTGTTATGCTGCTTTCTAAGCCTTTCGTGTTGTTGAGTACTAACTTGTGTTCGTAGTCACCGCCCCAATGCGTGTTTGTTGGAAATTTCATAACTTAATGTACGGTTCATATTATATCTCAAAAATTCTGAAAAGCCGGTTTATCAAAAAATTGCATATGTTAGCACAAATATTACGTATATATTGTCTAAAAGCTCAAATAGACAAACATCATAAACAGTAAAATATACTAGTATGAAAGAGTTGAAACTTGAAAGTCTATGTTGTTGTTTTACCATTTTGAATACTTTGATGACTATCTGTTATCCCTTTTTCTATACTAGGAAAATTGTAAATTAGTCTAGATTTGTTAGAAAAAGGAATGATTATTGATCACCTGAAATAACCTAAGTTGACAGTGCAATTATGAGCAATGCCAAGATCAAGCTTAGACTGTTCAATAAAATCACACCAAACCTTAAAATGCTGCTTGCTAATCATTCTTCCATTATACCAAAACTGAACATTCCCTCCTGTGTTCAAGCTCAGCACAATTTCATTTTTATCGGCAGTTAACTTCAACTTTTCTGCATAATTTTTATTCAGCTTGTATCTCATCTCTTGTGGATGAATATTCAAATCATTAAACGTCCTCAGATTTTGTCTAAATCCATCTAAATGAACGTTCGGCAACTTGATACCATCGATCTTAGTCTCAACTTTCATTTTCCCATAGACTAATGTCATTTTCTTCCAGAAGTTGTTGGTCATATTTACCATAATGTTAACGTCGATCAATACAGAGCCGTATTTGAGGGTGTGCGAGGTGTGCTACCGCACAGGGCCTCAAAATTTTAGAGGCCTCAAAATATATATCCCTTTATATATTTTAGAGCGTCAAAATATACTTCCAACTTCAAAATGTTACAATATATGAAATATGCTCTAAATATCATCTTAAAGTGGTCTAGAGTGGCGAAGAACTCATTTAAACTTAAAGCTAAATGGTTACAATAAATTTTCATCATCAAGTTTAGGTCTTATGAAACTTTTTGCACAGGGCCTCCGCTAACTCAGCTACGACACTGGATCAATATCTAATTGTGTGTCCTTGTTTTCATCTTGTTGCCTGGTCACGTTAAATTTATAAATATCAAGCCTATGGACTTTGACTTCCGGAAGATTAGCTTTAATAAAAGCTAAGATAAAGGTGCCGAGTATAAGGAGGAAGATTACAATGGTCCAGGCCCAACAGTAGAACCCAGTGCAACCATTGGTCGAAGTGGCATGGTGATGACCGTCCTCGAGGTCCATTTGATATATAATATAGTTTATTTGGTCGAAAATGGAGAAGGGGAACCTGACTTTGATTATGAATTCAGACATTGCAACGAAATCGGTATGAGAAGAAGAAAACAGAAAAAGGGCAGTTTGAGAAGGAAAAGAAAGAAGGGACATGATTTTGCGAAGGTGAATGGTATTTCTAAAATTTAGGAGAGCCCTACATTATATACAGTTTCATGAATGTTGTATATTAGTCTTGGTCAAGGAAGAGGGAAAAAAGGAAGATTTCAATTTCTTATGCATGTTCATTGTGAGGTTGCACTTAATTTATGTAATGGCAAGTATACTCTTAAGATATTTCATGCATGATGTCAAGACAAACTAGCTAGGTTATAGGATTGAGATTCAATCAATGTGTGCTTTATGTTTTTAACTCCATGAACATATGCGTATTCATCGTATATATACATATATCATATTCACATTTAGTAATTTATGATGAAGACAACGATTACTAAATGTGACAAACGGGTTCACCACAAATATGTTCTTGCGCACATACTAAAAAAAATACAAGTACTAACAACTGCAGTTAATTACAAGAAAAAATCTTACAACAAACTAAGAAACACAAAAGGTCAAGGAAAATGACTTGGTATCTAACTTAGGGTCTATTTCTAATTAGGTACCAACTTTTTTTGCTGGCACAAAAGGACAGCGAAGTTTTTTTTATAGCCGATTTGGGTTAATTTGTTAAATATCCCGTTAATTCATTAACGAACTTTCATTATATATCTTTTACTTGATCCAAGCTTACATACATTTCACCAAATATTGTTAATTTTTTTTAACTTCCAACAGGTGTCGGGGTCATGGATAGGGTAATCGGCTAAAAAAAAAAGAAAAGAAAAATTGTTCATGACTTAACTATGCATTGATCTAAATTGGCGAAAAAAAATTTCTACCTTTTTATGTCCGGAAAAAAGTTGAGTACCCTAATTTAGTATTTTTTGCGCCATGTGCCCTACATCCTAAAATATGCCCAAGTCAGACAAAATAATCTTAATCGTTGCACATGATAGGGGTATGTAATTCCGATAAATTGGATATTTATCACCTAACATGAAAACTTTTATAAAAGCGGGGTCAGAAACTACTCATGCTAGCCATAATTTATATGTTACACATAATATACAGTCCGTAAAAGTATACTCCGTACAATTTAAGTATGACCTTCTCATTTGATTACTTATTAACATGAAACAACATTCATAATTGAACATTTGAAATAGTAGGTCTTTGTATCTTCTCTTTTTCCAATTGGCACCTCCCTTCGATTCGACATGCTAGAAATAGTACTCTATCTTAGACCAGCATCACCTCAATAGAACCTTCAATCATATCCATTTATGAAGAACTGCATCGAACATATATACGAGAATCAAAGAGATTAAACGAAAACTCATAACAGGATGACGAGCTTAGCTCTACGACAGTATGCATAACGGCTCTACAACAAAAACTAAAATTTGTGTCTCCTCAATATTTCCCTTCCACCTACGAGTATGTATTATACTTAAGGTGTGACTGAAGGCATTTCATCATGGGACAACTTTTTTGCCGAAATTGGTATGGATGAAACTAGCTAGATTTATATTTGTGTTTTGTTATGTCAGTATTGTGAATACTTTTGATAGTATGATGATGACCATCCGTTATACCTGTTTTATGCTAGATGAATTGTAAATTAGTCCAGCTTTTGTTGAGGAAATAGGAATGATTGATTACCTGACTAAACTTAATTTAACATTGCATTCCTGAGCAACAGCAAGATCAACCTTATGCTTTTCGATCCCTTCACACGAAACCTTAAGATACATCTTACTCAGCATCCGTCCATTATACCAAAACTGAATTGTCCCCTTCAATTTCAAACTCAGCACTAACTCGTTATGATCAGCAGTCAACTTCAAGTCTGTTGCATCATCTTTGTTTACGCTGGTTCTCATCTCTTGTGGATGAATCTTCAAATCATTAGTCGTCATCGCGTTTTGTTTAAATCCATCTAAATGAACATTCGGCAACTTGAAACCCTCGACCCTGGTCTCAACTTTCATTTTCCCATACACTAACGTCATTTTCTTGTTGTCGTTGGTCACGTTAACCATAATCTTAACGTCAACCTCTAACATGTCCTTGTTTTCGTTCTGAAGTTTGGTCACGTTAAGTTTGTAAATATCAATCCTATGGACTTTAACATCTGGAAGATTAGATCTGACAAAAGCAAAGAAAGCAATTGTGAACATAAGGAGGAAGACTATGATGGTCCACATAAGGAACGAGGCCCAAGCGTAGCATATAGAGCAACATGTGGTCCGAGTTATACGGCGGTGACCATCCTCGAGGTCCATCTGATATATATACAGTTTTATTTGGTCGAAACTGGTGAAGGATAACTTGACTTTGATTATGAAAGTCTGCCATTGCAAAGAAATCGATACGAGAAGATGATGAAGACGGGATAAGGGCAATTTGAGAAGGAAAAGGAAGAAGGGACATGATTTTGTGAAGGTGAATGGTATCCTAAAATATAGGAGAACCCTACATCTATATACATTTGCATGGATGTTGTATATTAGTCTTGGTCAACCAAAACAGGAAGATTAATATCTTCTTAAACATTGTTATTGTTGTAATGTAAGCAATAATAATTATGAGTGTTCTTAGATATATTAGCTACAATTGAATTGTAGCCAATTCTCTACAATTTGTGTTATAAATTGTGGGTCTTTAGTCTTTCTGTGGGTCCCTGACTTTTTTCTGTTGGTCCCTGATTCAATTTCTAGTGTATTTTTTGGTGGAGGATTGTAGCCATTTGGCTACAATAATGGCTACAATAATTGTAGCCAAGTTATCTATAACCAAGTTATATTTGTACGACTGTGTTTGAAATTTAATCAATATGCATATTCACATCGCAAATGCTTGGACGCCAAGGAACTTGTATGTGATAAAGTCGGGATTACTAGTACAGGTGACAAACAAACTCACCACAACCTGTTCCGACGACACATACCAAAAAATGACAGGTTTCAGAAACTGCGATTAGTTACGAAAGAAGATCTTACAACAAACAAAGAGACACAGAAGCCCTCAAAGATAGAAGCAAAACTAGTCCTAAAAATATGCCCAAATCAAACAAATTATGTTCTTTGCACTAGTTCATGCATGTACACTTAAAATGGGGGTAGGTAATTCCAACAAACAAATAAGTTTATTCTTCTTTCTTCACAAACTTACAGGTTCAATGCTGAAGTTAGGGGGTATGAACATGTGATTTGTTATCATCAGACGATGGACGGTTTTCTGAGTCAGATACCCGCACCTCTTCTATCATTCTAACAACTTCTTCCATAGTGGGTCGCATATCAGGGAGCCGCGCCACACAAGCCATCCCAATCTGAAGCATCTGCACCATCTCCTCTTCAATGTTCTGAAATTTCATGAGCTCAACGTCAAAAACCTCGGCAGTCCATTCTTCACGCACTACAGACTGAACCCACCTCGGGAGATCCACCATGTCTTCTCTTCCTGGAGATTGGATTGGTTGTTTTCCGGTCAGCATTTCAAGGAGGAGTACACCGAAACTGTAGACATCTGATTTATGTGAGTGTTTTCGGGTTTCGAGAAGTTCAGGAGCTCGGTATCCGACCGCGTGTCGTGAGGAAGGAGGGGGGACGTTCATGAGAGGGGCTAGGCCAATATCTGAGATGCATCCAGTTGAGTCTTGATTGATAAGAACGTTTGAGGACTTGATGTTTCCATGAGTAAATTTAGGGCCTCCAATTGAATGAATATGAGCAACGCCTCTTGCTGCTCCCAGGGCGATTTTGACTCTTGTTTCCCAGTCAACTGCAGTTCTCTCAGAGCCTTTGTTTCCTGCAATTGCAATGGAGTTATTAGGTTAGCTATACGACACATCTACACAGTAACAAGACCGTATCATATTATCAACTCATACGCTTGCATCGAGTGAACTAGAGGTGGCAATTTGAACACACTTACATAGAAATGAGCTGATTGAGGTTATATCTTCCTATAAAGGGTTAAATGGGTCAACTTTATAAACTGGTCAAAAAGGAATGGGTCGAAAGTGACCCCAAATGTATGTGATACTTACTACCTCTTAGGTTGCTTGATCCAGAAGAATTGTATTTGTATTTTTAAAAGAATAGTTTACTAGTCATTCTAATACAGTACATATATATAAGAACTAAGGAAATGAACAAAGAAATATATGTCAGCTAATACGACATGTCTTGTCCCTGTTAATAGAATCACCCTGACCCTTACCCGTTTTCCCCCATCACTCCGTCACCAACCGTGACTGAAAGGTTAATGTGCAGACTAACATTAACAAAGCTTACTTCACATTTATAACGACCTGTACCATTTGGGTACAGGACAAACTATCAGTGTGGCTTATGCATTGATTGACAGCACCACCTTGGCTTTTGTTGTGTAAAAGGTTACTCGATTAATTGTTGTACCTTATGACTGTAAAATGTTATGCCCAACGACCCTACTTTCCAGCAAAAACAAAATGACTTGACCAGTATCCTTGTACAGTAAGGGTGCGTTTATAGTTGGTGACAATTGGAGCACTTTCTAGACATACAATCCATCCTTTTTTATAAAAAAAATAAAATAGAAAATTAAAGAAAATTTTTTACAACTAAACACCCAAATTATTTAGCAGAAGATAAGTGGGGGCAAAAGTTGACTGGAACATGAACAGAAATGGTTAATATATAAGTTCTTGTAAAAAAAATTATTTGACAATACAATGTCAAGATATGTCTTCTTTATAACACACATTTATTTAGTTGTGCATATGCTTTCCCTGGAATCAGGGGCATACAGCTGTCATTAATAATGACCTATAGGTGATGTTTGGTCCCCATGAATAAATGTAGCTCTGCGTAGCTTAGTGATATGCTATTTATAATGTCTAGAGGTGGTAAGATCGGTGGGTCTTAGGCATTGACCAATTGCTCAAAATAGTTTTGGTTGAAACGTGTCATTCTTAGTACATGTCGAAACAGGGCTAGATCATGTTCTGTTGACCCACAAATACTGTTTGTCCATTTGTTAGAAATAACTGAAGCATCAGGCATCAGGTACGATACTAAACAATATTATAACAACAAAAATCTTAATCTTAGAACAAAAATGGGAGGTTTTGTGTCAAAACANCCCTGACCCTTACCCGTTTTCCCCCGTCACTCCGTCACCAACCGTGACTGAAAGGTTAATGTGCAGACTAACATTAACAAAGCTTACTTCACATTTATAACGACCTGTACCATTTGGGTACAGGACAAACTATCAGTGTGGCTTATGCATTGATTGACAGCACCACCTTGGCTTTTGTTGTTTAAAAGGTTACTCGATTAATCGTTGTACCTTATGACTGTAAAATGTTATGCCCAACAACCCTACTTTCCAGCAAAAACAAAATGACTTGACCAGTATCCTTGTACAGTAAGGGTGCGTTTATAGTTGGTGACAATTGGAGCACTTTCTAGACATACAATCCATCCTTTTTTATAAAAAATTAAAATAGAAAATTAAAGAAAATTTTTTACAACTAAACACCCAAATTATTTAGCAGAAGATAAGTGGGGGCAAAAGTTGACTGGAACATGAACCGAAATGGTTAATATATAAGTTCTTGTAAAAAAAATTATTTGACAATACAATGTCAAGATATGTCTTCTTTATAACACACATTTATTTAGTTGTGCATATGCTTTCCCTGGAATCAGGGGCATACAGCTGTCATTGATAATGACCTATAGGTGATGTTTGGTCCCCATGAATAAATGTAGCTCTACGTAGTGATATGCTATTTATAATGTCTAGAGGTGGTAAGATCGGTGGGTCTTAGGCATTGACCAATGGCTCAAAATGGTTTTGGTTGAAACGTGTCATTCTTAGTACATGTCGAAACAGGGCTAGATCATGTTCTGTTGACCCACAAATACTGTTTGTCCATTTGTTAGAAATAACTGAAGCATCAGGCATCAGGTACGCTACTAAACAATATTATAACAACAAAAATCTTAATCTTAGAACAAAAATGGGAGGTTTTGTGCCAAAAGATTTAAGAATATACTTTGTGCGATAGTCAACCTTATCGACCCATTTGACTAGTTCCCATTTCAAATTATTTTATTTTGTTTGACTCAGCTTGACATAAAACAAAACCCAAATCGACACATTGACAAACAAATGGTTCAAAACTGCCATCTCTAAATTAATTTGGAAAGAGCATATGTAGACCAGGGTGAAGGTAAGAAAGCATACCATGCAGAAGTGTCAATAAGCTACCCCCTGAGATATAATCATAGACGAGAAGTTTCTCATCCTTTGAGTAATAATAAGCACGAAGAGGGACAACATTTTGATGCTGCCCAACTCTCCCAATAATCTCCATTTGCTGTTCAAACTCTTTCTTCCCCACCACGACTTCTTTCAACCTTTTAACAACCACAGTTGTTGACTCCTCCAGAACGGCCTTATATGCTGTCCCAAAACTACCTTTTCCAAGCACCTCAGCAGAAGCCCGCAATAAGTCCTCAAGATCAAAGTTATAAGAACATCCCTCAAAGAAAACAAGTTTGTTCTTTTCAGGCTCTTGCACCCCACTGCCGAATTCTTCCCGAGGCTTTTCACCCCTTCCACCAGTAGAAGATTTTGCTTTTGTTACACGACTCGGGTCGCTACTCTTTTTCTTCAAGCAGCAGCAGAGTAATACTATAAGTAAAAGTAGCACTGCAATACCACCTCCAACAGCAATCGCAATAATGGCCCACAATGGAAATTTCTTTTTGTGGCTATGTTTTTCAGGGCTAATCGGTGGGGAAGGAAATGGAGGGGGTACTGTACATGGGTTTAAAGGCAACCCACATGAAAATGAGTTCCCTATGAATGATGAATTAGGGAATGTTTGGAGGGAAGCTGGGATCGAGCCATTGAGATGATTATAGCTTACGTTTAAATGTTTTAGTCCGGAGAGTGTAACATTTGGAATGGGACCAGTGAGGGAGTTATTTTGGAGGTTTAATCCAGTTAGCTCTGTTAAATTCTGGATTGAATTTGGGATATTTCCGGTGAATGAATTAAATGAGAGATCCAAAACATTCAACTGAGAAGGAAAAGAAGATGGAATATCGGTGGTGAAGTTGTTACGCTGAAGGTAGAGGTAATGTAGGGAAGGAAGAGAAAGAAGATCAGAAGGTAATTTTCCACTGAGTCGATTTGATCTAAGACTTAAAACCTGCAATGCGTCAAGTTTTCCTAGTGTGTTGGATGGGATAGGGCCTTTAAGTCCAACTGCAGGAAGTCGAAGTGCAAACACACGAGTACCATCAGAAGTACAAAATATGCCTACCCAAGATGTACATATAGCTGTATTGTTGTTCCAGTTGAGCTTTGGACCATGGGGTACAGCATCAGCAAACGCAAGAAGAGCTTCTTTATCTGAGGTCAAGTCAGCACAAGCTAGAGGCAGAAGGCAAACTATGAAGAGCAGTTTAGCAGCACAGAGTTCCATGAGGAATGGCTCACGTTTTAAAAGTTGATGATCCAATCGAAGTAATTTTCCTGTTAGGAACATCATCAACAGAACAGATTAAATGACCAAAGTATGCAAAAATACAAAAATATGAAGCAAAACATTCAGTGAGGGTAGGACATGTAAGTACGAGTAATTAAGCACCCAAAACTTTGTCAAGAGACAAGAAAGCAGACAAGCATTCACTACATGCAATAACTTATTCAGTAGAAACAAAAGCATCTTACAATAACTTCAAAACAATATCAATGACAACTATAATGCATCTCCAACAAAACATGAAGGACAAAGAATGCGGCCCTACCCTTCTTCTGAAGGAGTTGTGCTGTCAAAAATTAAAAAGATGCTAGATGTTTCTCATTAACTTACTAATTATGAAGAGCTACCTAATAAAAACACAACACACCTAGAAATAATGTCAACAAAAAAAGAAAAAGAAAAAGAATAGTCTCCTACACCAAACCAGCAAATGAAAGACCATGATCGGATGAGTGCATAAATTACAAGTGAACTCAAAAATCAGCACAGTGCTATAAAATGGCATAAAGTTGCATTCTTCCAATTTATGTTTCTGGTTTCACCATATAGACACAATAGTGCCAGAAATCCTGGTATCTTGCCAAATGATTTAAAAAGTCATAAAATCTGGATAAACTCAAAGAAAGTTACCGATACTAGGAAACCAAACTAATAACATATTGCAGTTCACTTCCCAAAGTATCTATTGCTCCTTAAAGATAGAATAAAGTTAGGAAAAGGTAGCCACCATAGAAAGCAAGAAACATAATTATCATGGTAAGTGTGAAAAGGTAAATATTTCTACTACCCATCTAACTAATTTTTGTGACAGTTCAGTTTGTAAAATGTAAATTAGGCTCGAGATTAGTTGGATCTGGTGATCCACCAAATCTCTTTAACTACAAATTAATTAACCTTTATCCATCCATTGTCTTGTAACAAGTTATATCTCGATATCACTACAGCTACAATTTTACCAAATACTTTTTCGATGAAAAACGCTTTCGTAGCTTAAAATAAACTCAACTAGTCATTAGTCAACTAATAACCTTTATATTTTGTTTAGCATCTATTTCATGTCTATGTGGCATGAAGAGGTCTATAATCTTGGACCTGTTTATAATTTAATGCGAGTTTGATTATAGAACAATTTATAAATTTGTAACATGCTTGTACATAGTGGAAATAGGTTTACAAAATCAAAAAGCTCCACCATTGTGGATGCTCTTAGTTCTACAGTAAACTAAAAACGTAATCTATGTAAACCTATAAATGCACAATAAAACTTTAACATAGTATAACTAATTCTCAAATTACACACAAATACAAAAACTTTTGAAAAGGGCTGTGTGTTTAAGCTTATATAGGGGGGTATGAGCTTATTTGACTCGGCATTAGGGGGTGTTTGTTTAAGCTTATATATGGGCTTATGAGCTTATTTGATTTCGGCTTATATTTCACAAGCCTCAATTTTCCGGCTAATTTTGAGACTTGTGGGCTTACATGAATAAGCCCACAAGTCTAGCCGAAAAATTGGGGCTTATGAAATATAAGCCGAAAAACAAATAAGCTCATGAGCCACATATAAGCTTAAATAAACACCCCCTTACATCTGACAAGCCCATTTTTCTTTTCTTTTTTTGGCTTATTTTAATAAGTTCATAAAAAGCTTAAACTAGAACCACCGAAATTCAATCTAAATAATGCGTAACAAATCTGCAAATAAAGTAGGAAACATTAAGCACAATGTACCTTGAAACTTGTTAAGCTGGAAAATGAAAGTCCGGCATCACCACGTCACCGGAAAAACTCTCCGGTGAAGCATTTTCTTCAACCAGATCTCAACAGTAATTTACAGCATTTATCGCAAAAAAAAATAATAGTATAGCACATATATAAATTCACTACTGTAGCATTTACTTTAAACACACACACACAGTTGAGCTGTATTTTGCTAAAATTAAATATTATATTCAATGTGTGTGTAGTAGGAAATGGAGTAGAGTGACAAAACACATAGTTTGTGTGTGAAAGAGAGTGTGTGTTTATTTATATAAAGTACACATGACAATATGACATGATGATATTGATAATTCTCTTTTTAGACCAGGGTTTCTAATTAAATATTTTTTCATTGCTAAATTATCGCTCCTTCCGTCCCGAATTAACAAGCAATGATATACCCACTCATAAAATTCACATAAAAATTTCACTCGCTAACATGTTATCGGGTGGTTGATGCATTTTCTGACAGTTTCTCTCTCATCTCTCTTAGGTGGTGTTTGTTTTTTCACAATAAGCATTTTTTCCCACTTTTCACCTCTTTTGTCTGCGAGAGAGCAGATGTTTATGTTTGTTTTTCGCAGACATAAGTGCTTTTTTTCACTTCTTTCATCTTCTAAATTTCAGACATTATCTTTCACTTCTTACCTCTTCTTTCACTTCTTATTTCTTCTTTCACAAACCCTACATCTCTTTCTCAACATCCGTTTTTTACGTTTTCATTTGTCTTTTTACGTTTTCGTCCATTTCTATACGTTTTCGCCCATTTTTTTTTTACGTTTTCGACCGTTTTTTTACGTTTTCGTATGTATTTTTACGTTTTCACCGTTTTTTTCATTTTCGTCCATTTTTTTACGTTTTTGTCCGTTTTTTTTGTTTTCGCCTATTCTTTTACGTTTTCACCCATTTTTTTTTACTTTTTCGCCTGTTTTTTCTCGTTTTCGTCCGTTTTTTTACTTTTTCGTCTGTTTTTTTACGTTTTCGCCCTTTTTTACGTTTTCGCCCGTTTTTTTACGTTTTCGCCCGTTTTTTTACGTTTTCATCGTTTTTTCCGTTTTTTTTACGTTTTTTACTTTTTTTTATGTTTTCGCCTGTTTTTACGTTTTCGCCCATTTTTTTACTTTTTCGCCTGTTTTTTTTACGTTTTCGTCTGTTTTTTTACGTTTTCGCCCGTTTTGTTACTTTTTCGTCTGTTTTATTTACGTTTTCATCTGTTCTTTTACGTTTTAGTCCGTTTTTGCCCGTTTTCTTACTTTTTCGTCTGTTTTATTTACGTTTTCATCTGTTTTTTTCCGTTTTAGTCCGTTTTTTTACATTTTCGTCTGTTTTTCATGTTTTCGCCCGTTTTTTTAGGTTTTCCGTCCGGTTTTTACGTGTTCGTCTGTTTTTTAGCGTTTTTGCCCTTTTTTTACGTTTTCGTTTTTTCTTACGTTTTTTTTCTTTTTTTTTTACGTTTTCGTGCGTTTTCTTACGTTTTTGTGCATTTTATTACGTTTTTTACGTAAGATAACTTAAGAAAATGTGCAATAAAAGAGGAAAACGTAAAACGGACAAAAACGTAAAAACAAACGTAAACGTAAAAAAACAGACAAAAACCAAAAATACCAGACAAAACCGTAAATAAAGGTCGAAAACGTAAAAAACGTAAAAAAATGAAAACGTAGAAAACGTAAACGTAAAAAAAGATAAAAAAACGTAAAAAACGGTAAAAATGAAAACGGAAACATAAAAAAGAAAATGAAAATGTAAAAAAACGGTCGAAAACGTAAAAACAAAAATGTAAAAAAAAATGACAAAAACCTAAAAAAATAGACAAAATAGTAAATAAAGGTCGAAAACGTATCAAAACTTAAAAAATAGATGAAAACGTAAAACGACAGACGAAAACGTAAATGAACGGACAAAAACGTAAAAAAAAACAGACGAAAATGTAAAAAATGGACGAAAACGTAAAAAAAATGGATGAAAACGTAAAAAAAACGGACGAAAATGTAAAAAAAACAAATGAAACGTAGAAAAACGGTCGAAAACGTAAAAAAACGTACCAAAACGGTAACAAACGGACGAAAACGTTAAAAATTTTGTGAAAAAGAAAAAGAAAAAGAAAAAAAAAAGTACTTCAATAGCATAAAAAATAGTATTAAAAAAAATTTTAAAAAATAGTACTTCAATAGCAAAAAAAAAATAAACGGTCTTCTTCTTGCAGATGAAGAGCTTAAACGTACCTCTTCTTCTGCAGGCATGGTTTGTAGATGAAGAGGTAAAAGCTCTGAGAAAACAAACGACACCTTATTAAACCAACACTCGCTGACACGTCATCGAGTGAAGATTGTTGTGTATTTTATGAGTGGGTCTAGCATTTCTCCAAATTAATAGCGGACGTTTTTTAAGTATTTTAATTTGATTGTCTATTATTAAAAATAGATAAGAAATTTAATCGAGTTTATCATATTACTTTTAGTGAAAGTTAATACTACAAACTTTAATAAGATATTAATAAATTAGTTAAGAATAAAGTGTCATTTTGTAAAAAGTAAAAACAATAAGAGCAGTAATAATTATGTTTTTCTTAAAGTTGTTAGACAATGTAAATGTCATAAATGTTACATCTTTTATTGATAACTGCATTTTTTTTAACATTTTATTGATAACTATTTATAATGATAAATTACATGGGAACCCTAATGGACATATGCCCATTGACTGGCTCGGGGCCTAGTGAACCTAACATCGGGGGACAGTTATTTTGAGACGGAGAGTGTAAATGTTTAGAGGCTAAGGGCATATTTAGTTGTAGAAAGTTTTCTTAATTTTCTTTCTTTAGTTTTCTTGAAATTGGAGTAACTTTTCTTTCTCCAGTGAACCTTTTGACAACTAGAGAACTCTAAATTCAAGTTCTTTAACTCATAGTTATAATTAGGGGTGAGCAAACAAAACCGAAAAAACCGAAACCGAACCGAAAAAACCTGTGAAAAACTAGAAGGGGGGTGAATAGTTTTGCGTCTTTTTAATTTACAAAAACTTTGTTTATGAAAACACCAATTCGAACTTTATATATATATATATCACCAAGAGACTTGCACAATTATAAATTCAATATCAACAAGTATATGATATGACAAATATGAAAGTAAGTAAATAAGTAAAGAGATAGAGTTGGAAAAATGGCACCGTGAGACAAAGGATTTATAGTGGTTCGGCTACGAATCTCCTCTTCGTCCTACTCCACTCCCCGAGCACCTAACTCGGGAGTTTTCTTCACTATGTCAACAAGCTCCCTTATGGCGGAGAAAACCTTACACAACTTTTGCTTACACCGGCTTAACGACACAAAGCTAAATGTCGGGTCCTAATAGTAGCTAGAACCAATCTCACAACACACCACGACTTCTTCACAACTTGAGCACACCACAACTTCGTCACTACTTCTTCACAACACAACTTCTTCACTACTTCACTACTTCACTACTTAATCTTCACCACTACCCTACTTCTATTCACAACTAACACTCCTAGAACTACTTATAATGTTCACAACACAACTACACAAGAGCTATACACAATATACACAATCAATATACAATACTTCTTAAACTTGAGGTTGAAGGAGTATTCTTCTCTTGCACTTTGGATGATGGTGGATGATGAGGGATTGAATCACTTGAAACAAGGATTAGTAATCTAATGATCAAAGGGTTTTGGAAGATGTTTAGAGAGATTTAGATCTGAAAATTTTCGTGCAAGAGGTGAGGAAAAATACCAGATTTAAGGTGGTATTTATAGGGAAAAATTCTGACAAAATCTGACACAGGAGCGTGGCCGGTCCCCTTAATTGTGGCCGGCCCCCTTAAAATTAAGGGGGCCGCCCCTTATAATTAAGGGGGCCGCCCAGCTGTAACGGCCAGATTTTTTTGTCTTTAGTGGGGAAAGTTTATTTGGTGAAAAACTAACTGATTTTGGTTAAAAATTTGAATTCATATATTTAGTATGATTAAAACATTTTTCTTTATTACCAAAATTGTTTTTCAAAAATATATAATATGTTTATATAATTAAATAAACTTTGTAGTAATTAATTAAATACCCCTTTGATCATGAGATGTATTAAGCACTTGTTTATTCATACCTTAAGTGATTAAGTTGGATATAGTGATATAAACTAGCTTAATACTTGTTTACGTAGTAATCTTACGTTTAATGAGTTTTACATTTTGTGATCGTCAAAACGTAGAGATATCGAAAAATATAGATAACGTTTTTACGCATTATTTATGTCAACAAAACCGATGGTTCGGTTTTTATTTTTCAAAAACCGAAAAATACAGTTCGGTTTTCGTCCAAAAACCGAGCCGTAAAAATTGAACCGAACCGATTTTATTATATAATAATATATAATTAAAGTTTATGTTTACATGCGTGTTTGTCTTGTCGTGTGTTTACTTGAGAATATATCAATAAATATATGATGATGATCATACTATGTGTATGTTCACTTGCATGTGTGTGTCTCATCTATATGTGTGTAATTATAGAATTATGCAATAAACATTATTATGTTTAGATTAACAAAAAAAAAAGTAAATAAGAATAACCAATTTTCTATGTAATACAAGTTTGTTGGTATAAATTTGTCATGCCCAGATATAAACGGTTAGAAACCAAAAAAAAAAAACCTAAACCGATAATAAACCGAAAAAACTGAACCGCCAAAAACCGAACGGTTTTGGTTTTGGGTTCTATAAAAACTGAACATTTCGGTTTGGTTTCGGTTTTAGCCAAAAATCGACGCAAACCGAACCGCGCACACCCCTAGTTATAATAGCAGAAAATTGATTTTATGTTTTCACTAGAGAAATTTTAGAACATACTCATTTTGAACACACGTCTGTCTTTTGTGTGTTTCTTAGAAATTTTTTATGAGGAACTTCTCATTTTCCAACAACTAAACACATCTTAAGACTTTTCGGAAATTTTCTATGATTCAAGATGACACTTATTTCTAAGTTGACTCACATTTATAGTTAGGGGTGTAAACGAGCCGAGTCGAGTCGAGTATTGCCAACTCGAACTCGACTCGACTACTAAACTCGAGCTCAGTTGAGCTTTATATTTCGAGCTTGAGCTCGACTCGTCATCTAAACTCAAGATCGAAACTCGACTCGAGGTCGGTTATTTCCACATTTTAAGCTCAAATTCGATTATTTCCACAAAAGTAAATAAACGTTTTGTGAAAGTTTTTAAAAATAAGTAAGGTTTTCTAAATTAATGCAAGAGTTTCATGCATTGAGTATGATAAAATTTATTTGATTATTAAGCAAGTTTTATGGATTCATAATATATCTTAAGTGATTATTGACAAATGACATCTTACGTCTGAAACTTGTTTACTTGAATTTTTATTCAACACGTTTTTATATTTGTTATTAACAAAGTAGAGAAATCATTAAATAGAAATAATGCTTTTATGCAATTATATATTAATCCCTTGTTTATTCATACCTTAAGTGATTTAGTTGGATAAAATGATATAAACTAACTTAATACTTGTTTACGTAGTAATCTTACGTTTAATGTTTACATTTTGTGATCGTTAAAACATAGAGATATCGAAAAATATAAATAACGTTTTTATGCATTATTTATATCAACAAAGATGACACTTATTTCTAAGTTGACTCACATTTATAGTTAGGGGTGTAAACGAGCCGAGTCGAGTCGAGTATTGCCAAACTCAAACTCGACTCGAGTACTAAACTCGAGCTCGGTTGAGCTCTATATTTCGAGCTTGAGCTCGACTCGTCATCTAAACTCGAGCTCGGTTATTTCCACATTTTAAGCTCAAATTCGATTATTTCCACAAAAGTAAATAAACGTTTTGTGAAAGTTTTTAAAAATAAGTAAGGTTTTCTAAATTAATGCAAGAGTTTCATGCATTGAGTATGGTAAAACTTTATTTGATTATTAAGCAAGTTTTAGGGTTTCATAATATATCTTAAGTGATTATTGACAAATGACAACTTACGTCTGAAACTTGTTTACTTGAATTTTTATTGAACACGTTTTTATATTTGTCGTCATTAACAAAGTAGAGAAATCATTAAATAGAAATAATGCTTTTATGCAATTAGTTGTATTAACATCTTTCAATATGCATATTCTTATAAGTTATTATGTAAAAAGTAGTGACACGTCTTAGATGTTATGATATAATATGTATAGTAAAATAGTTTCTAAAAGTTTGTGCCGTTCAAAAAAAAATGTTTTTAAAAGTTTGTAACTAGTTGCAGTTGACGAGCTTTGATGGGACTTGAAAGAAATTCATCGTTGTTTTATGACTTAAAACCCTATTTGGATTTATACATTTATAATTTATTCAGCTAGACGATTACGTGCGCATAGTATAATTACTTTGTGTGTGCAATTTTTTTTATGTATATATAAAACTATAAAAGTAGAGTAAGTGAGAGTAAAGAAAGTTATTGGTTTAAATTATAATTAAGTATTTAATAGATTGCATTATCTTTTATAGATAGAGATTTTGTTCTAACAAAATTATTATTTTTTAAGTTTTTATGTTTATAGAGATTTTGTATGTTCCGTATTGTGTTTTGTTTTGTATTTTGTATTTTTCTTGGTCGGGTTCCTCTCTTTTTAAGCATCTTGTTTGGAGGGGTGGAACGCCGTTTGTATGTATCGTCTTTGTTACGCTCTTTTTTTTATATATTAATGCCTTTAAAAAAAAAAAAAAAAAGCAAATGCATTTTTTTTTATATATGTAGTCGATAAAGCAATTTATTTGCACATGATGACAGTTTGCGTTGATTATTTTCATTATCGACACTGTGTCAGTTTACCTGGTTTGTTCTGTTTGGTATGTTGCGGTTTTTTCATAATTGTGTAATGGTCCTTGTGGTATTTGGGATTTGTATATTTTAACATTTGAATTTAATGTTGACCGGTGTACTAGGAATTAATATGGCGTGTTTGACTAGGCTGACATTTTTGGCCAGTATCATTTGACTTCATAGCTTGTTTACATTTCTGAATGAGTTGTTATCGCATAGTTGCACATGTACATAAAAAGGAGCACGAATACGCAACTACACAAGCACATTATCACACTATGTGTTAATGATTTTAGCTAGGTGATTCATGCCGAAAGATTTATCAATAAGCATAAGTGTTCCTCAATACCTTAAGATTTATATTAATCACAGATCTTCATGGTAATTTGACCATAATAAAAAAAAAACTTGGAGTATCATTTTATATGTTTTTTCAATGATATATATTCTCTCATACACACATGATTGCCATGATATTTGAATACACAATTCATTGCTGATAAAATGATAAGGACGTGTTTGACACTGTTTAACTTTATTCAAAGTCGATCATGGTGGTTATTACTTGAAAATAAACTCAATAAAACTTAACTTTTACTAAAGGTTCTTTTGCTTAGCAATATGTAAAAGTTTTCTTTTGTGAAATGTGTTTAGATATAACATTACTCTTTTATCTAATTACTTTTTAACATAAAAGGTTAAAAACTACAGTATGTTTGAGAAATACATAGTTTAAATACGAAAATAAATAACCATTGAAACAAAAAAATCCGTTTATCTTCGTCTAACATTTTCTATATTGCTTACATATAAGACAAAATCATGTGCTAAAGTGACTTTAAGTAAAGAGGATTGGCATGATACATACGGAACATATGACTGGATTAACTTATCAAAGGCTAGATGCCTAAATCTTAAACTTTTTACATTAAAGACCTCAATTGACTAAATGACAGACTTTATTGTATATTAAAAGGCTGAAACATTCTTCTCAAAACTTTATTATATATAAATCTTTTAGCAAAAAGATTGATTAAGGTACTTCATTTATTCGGAATTTATTCGTCACATAAGGTGCGTCTAATGTTTGCATTTTTTTTTATCATGACACAAAATCATTCAAGCTCCTTGGCTAGTCCTTATTAAAAGCATCTAACATCTCCTTAATTATTTGAGAGTGAGAAAAAAATAAATAAATAAAAATAACAAAAAAAATAAAAAAAATAATAAAAAAAAAAACTTTTGCTCAAATGACTAGTTTGAAGAGAAAAATCATTCTTTAACCATGCATTGGATATGCCTTTATAATTACTAAATGATCTTTTAGATATTTAGTCAACAATTAAATGTTATTGTTAAATAACATAAAAACCAAATATCATAAATACTTGTAATTGATAACTAAACATTTAATGGTTGTTGGACAACAAATATGAATGAAGTTTGTTACGTATGAATTGATGTTGAATTTGGTATGAACATATTAAATTCTCCTATGAAGATAGGAGTTTCGTGAAAGGAGGTGATTCATTGATGGACAAATACCTTTAGTCATATTAACTTCATATAACTCGTATCTTCATATAACTCGTAGGCTTATAGATAAAATGTTAATCATCTTTTAATAACTAGTTATAATACCCGTGCACGCACGGGGTTTTTTTAAAAAAAATAAATTACATAGTATTATCGTTTAAAAACAGAAAATCTTATGTATATTTTAAAAAGTTAGAGTATCAACATGTGCGAAAGTAAGAAATTAAAAATAGTTAGCAGAAATTGTAAATATAACCGTGGCATCGACCTTGTACTTGATTCTTGAGCGTGTCTCTTTATAATGTTATTGGGCCAAAGGTTCTTTGATCACATTGGTTTACACATAAATCAAATTTATTTTAAAATTTTTGTTTACTATATGGATATATAAGAATTTACCCGTGAAATTTATGATATAAGTCAACTAATAAGTATGCATTAGTTTTTCATTATGTATTAATATCAATTACTCCCCCCGTCCCAAAATAAGTGTCCAGTTTGACTTTTCAGAGTCAAACTGGTTCAACTTTGAACTTAAATATTTTTTATGTGGTATAGAATACTTGATGAAAAATTATACCATTCAAAAGTACACTTAAAACACAATCCATTTATATATTTTCCATCAACTATTATATAACACCCACAAAAATAGTTAAGGCCAAAATTGAACCAGTTTGACTCTGAAAAGTCAAACCGGACATTTATTTTGGGACGGAGGGAGTAATATTTTGTAAAAATTTTATTGGATGAAAGATTTAACTTTGTTTAGCTGACATAGATGTTAATGTTGAGGTTGATGTTGTTGTTTAACTTTAAATATTGATATTATGTTGTACAAAATGTGCGAGTTTAGTAGCACATTATGAGCGTTGATGGAGTTAAAATATACTATGTAAAGTTTTTTAAAAATATTTTTCCGGATACCCGTATATAAACTTTAAATAATAATTACATGAGTCGTTATAAGTACTATGACGTATATTTATTTTTATATCACAGTAACTCGTATTTACCATTTGATATTTATATTACCGCTAAATAATTTAACTGTATTTAATATTCAAACTCGTGTACGTAAAGATTAAACTTTTAAATATGATAACATGAGTTCTTATTTATATTTAACGTAGATAGTAAAAAGATATTTTAATAGATGAAAGTTTAAGGCTAATATTTAATTTAAAAGTATTTAACGTATATTAAAACTAATTCGTACATTTATATAATTTTGTAAGTTTAATGGATGGAAGTATCAAACCAATACTAATACTCATGTAATTGTAAACAAAGTTAATATTATAAAGTGTAGGGGGTATAAAGTGTAAGGGGTTATTTGTTTATTATCTAAAGTTATCAAAAAACATGGAGATTTATAATTTTACACTTAACTCCATATACTATATTTAAAATTCAACAACTAAAGTTTTATTAATTACCTCCTCTCTTTTATAAGTTTTTATTTTCATAAATTTGACACCTATATTTTTATGTGTTATTTTCCTTAATCAAATTCTTTACTAAATTTATTAAAGTTTGACCAAAATCAATTCAATTTTGACTTTTTATTGGTCAATCACGTCGCTCGATTTCGCCTACGTGGCAAAATCAAGCTCTCCTATTGGTCCAATTTTTTTTTCAATGAGAAAGGATTTGCAAAAACACTCTGAAATAATGTAATTCGTTTATTATATAAAAGATTTGACTAAAAGTTAAATGAATGTTAGTTTTAATCTTTTGTATTTTGGACGTAACATGTCATAAAGTAGTATACATTATTATTAGCATATATATACACCAACCCCAAATGGTCCCAGTGAGAGCAACCCTTGAACTACTATCAGAATTGGCTTGAGAACATGCATGAATAATTGAATACTGTCTTCCAACACTCTAATCCCATGACATGTTAACTAATCATAATTTCTTAAGCGTTTGTACTTTAACATAATCTACCAACTCCACTTTTTGGCAATATGATGTTATTAGATTAATCTTTACTTGTAAGTATTTGTTGAATTTAGGAATCTTGATTTGATTAGAACTCTCTTCTACTATGTAATGTCTTACGTTTAGTCATTGTGACGTGATTAACTGATTATTATGCTAACATCAACATCATCATTAACGATCTTCACTTCTACATTAATCTAGCGATCCGACATTTGATACACGTATTTCACATATTCGATCGAGAACCGAACCGAAACCGACATAATCTGAACCGAATTTTAGAACCGCGGTACTGTTCTCGGTTTTTTAATATTGCAAATTCCAGTTCTCGGTTCAGTTTGGTCCGTCCGAAACCGCGAGTATTGGTTCGGAAAGTGAAGAATCACAGGACTTTCAAATATATAAGATGTTTATGGGATGGTTAGTATTTTAAGTTCATGTTTACATCTTTATGCCCTATTTAAACTTCATCACCCAACTTGAGCTAGAGTGTGACAAAATTATAATTATAGTGAATGAAAATGAACAGATTGGTGATAGTTGTCCTTCAAAGTAGTGAAAATTTTGATGATTCTAGTTTAAAAGGGAATTGATTTGTACACCTTCTCTTTTGATTGAGATACTTAAAGTACCGCATCGGACAGTTGTACCATATTTACATTCTGCTCTAATAACTTGTATGATGGGTGTGCAAATAAAAAAGAATAGTGTAGAAATCACCTCCCATTTTAAAAAGTTTAAAGATAAATAATTAAATAGTGAAATAGGGATCACGATATCTTGTTTCAAGAATTGTTTGCTTTCTCATGTCCCATAAACATTGTGTTATCAAGGATGATGTTGCTCATTATAAACACCTATTAACGTAGCTTGAATATTTTATGATATGCTTTAACCCGTTCAATATTCCTTGTAATTTAGACGTAAATTAGTGCAAACGCATAAAAGAATAATTAAATTTTGGGTGCTTTTAAGAAATTCTCGGTTCCAATCGGGTAAAACCAAAATACCCGAATCGGACCCGAGAACTAAACCGGAACCGAAACATGTTATTCGGTCCGGCTCTCGTGGGTTCACTCTTGGTTTTACTAGTTAAAGAAAAAGTAAAAAAAAATAAATAAATAAATAAATAAATAAAGAACACTAAACATTGCATGACATGCAATCCATATAAAGGTTGCATCGTATCCAAAATGGATCACTAAGTTAAGATTGCTTGTTCAATATTTTTTGTCGAACTTTAGTACTTTTGACATTTAATTTTAGATGGCGTGGGAGTATATTTCACAGCAGCAAAGCTTCCACCTAAACCTTCCTGTTGGGGCGGCAAGGAAGGGGAACCACACCTCCTTTGCCGCAATTTTTCATTGCATAGCGGCTAAAAAACTACACACCGTTTTTTTAACTTTTATTATGTATGTGTGTTGTGTGTATGTTTTTAATGAGAGAAATTAAGGAGACGAGAGAAAATATGTTGCAAACTTTTTTAGTAGGGCAAACAAAAGAAAAGTCGTATTGACGGCAAGGTGACCGTCTTACAAATATGATAAAAATTGTACTGCACCCTCTAGTCCTCCACCCTTAGGCTGGACGTAATAAGGATTGTATCCGTAATAGCCACCTCAACGTACATAAGCTTTTCACCCTTTCACCAAATCCACAATCAAACAACCATAGTAATACCACCACATTAACCACACAAAACATATTTACTTAAACAAGACGTACATCACAAATACACTCACACACAATAAACTAGATTTTCATTTGGCCATCTGCACGATCAAACCACCCAAAAATTGGACCCTTCATGTATCATCCTTGGTTATCGTAATAGGCTTAACACGTCAACGAGGTGTTGCACGCGTGATGCATGCCCTTGTTACGCTTACTCTTATATAAACTAGTTTATGCACATAATAATGGTAATAGATACGGAGTATATTCTTTCACAAGTAATCTAGGACAAGAAAAACCTCTTTCAATCTTAATGCCATCTCACGAAATTTTCTTAGTAGTTTACTCCGTATCATTTTTGAGTTAGTTTATAACTATAGAATGTCTATACTCATTTATTCATTAAACTCCGCTCAGTTATATTGAACTTTATTTGGTAATTTGGATAAAATTATAAAAAATGCCAAAGGATAATAGTAGTTATTTTATGCCTTTTAGCTAATAATAAAGTAGTATGCCTTTTGATCAACTCTTTTAGATTTAATCAGAAGAATGTGAATTAAATTAATATAAGTTGATATTGCAGAGGATTGGTGGCTGGAGATGGTGGGGTTAAAAGTGGTTAAAGCCAACATTTAGTTCTTTGGGCTTTATATTTGCTTAATCTATTCTTAAGAAACATGAATATAAAACCATAACATATACATTATACCCAATTGGATTAGGGGTGTTCATCGGTTCGGTTTTTGATTTCATGGGTTGTACGGTTCAGGTTAATCGGTTTGAAAATTTTAAAAGTTAAAACCAAAACCAAACCAAACCAATTATAAAACGGATAAAACCAAACCATACACCAATTTAGAATTCGGTTTAATTTCGTTAAAACCGAGAAAACCAAATTCAAGTAAACTTCTAAAAGTCACAAATAAAAACCCAAAAGTTCAAATAAAATTACCAAATCAAAATGTCTCACAAAGTGTTTAAGTGATTCAACAAAACAAAAGTTTAAAAAACCAAAAGGTTTCATAACTTAACGGAAATAAATGAAAGCAAAATAAGATAAAATGTTTTTCGACAAAGGTCTACAGAAGTCTTATGCTTGAATATTCCATCTTCAAGCATTCTTGATTTAAGGAGTGGGTAGTTTATAAGATATTTTAAATTTTTAGGATTTTTTGTTAGGAAGATAAACATATAAAATATGTATATATATAATTTAAACCTTTTTGTGTGGATATGTATATATTCGGTTTTTGCGGTTTGGTTTGGTTATGTATTTGTCAAACCCAAAACCAAACCAAACCAAACACTAATTAAATACTTCGGTTTGGTTTTAAACTAAACCATACACCAATTAAAATTTTCGGGCCGGTTTTATTCGGTTTCGATCCGGTTTATATTTCGATTTGTTTGGTGTCAAACCAAATACTAAACACCCCTAAATTGGATAGTCATCAAGTAATATTGGTTTTTCTTTGTCTTGTTAATTAGTTTAACAAATAGAGCATGTTACTATATATCCAAAACCCTTCAAAATAGCTTTTTAAAAACATATGTGGTTGTCAAACTTGTATGTTTATTGTAACATAATATTTATTGGAAAATGGGAACGATATATTTGGCTAAATGGTCTGAAGCTAGAGCTGGAGCCGAGAACTTAAGCTAAAGCAGGAGCTTATATTATAAGTTAGAAGCTAGATGTTGTATTTTATAAAGTTGTTTGGCGAATTAATTGAAATTGAAGCTTAGTAACGTAAAAATGCATCAAACTAAATTCAGATATATTTTCAGCTTTTGCGCGTTTCAACGACTGGACTAATTGACTAACTATAATACTAGCTTATAAACCAAGTAATGTTATACAACAATGAACAAAAGATATACTTTTAAGGGAAATTTACCAAAATAGACCGGTCGTCTTACAGCTTGTCACTTTTTAGACCAGAAATAATTTTAGTTTGAAAATAGACCGGGCGACCAGGCGACCTGTACAACATGCTAAGTGTCGACTTATGAATTCAACAAGTGTCCCGGTACATGCTAAGTGTTCGGTTTATGAATTCGACAAGTGTACCATTGTACAAGTTGTCCGGTCGCCTGGTCTATTTCGAATTAAAATTATTTCTAGTCTAAAAAGTGACAAGCCGTAGGGCAACTGTTCTATTTTGCTAAATTTCCCTATTTTTAATATGATTATTACAACAAGAAAATTTGCAAAACTGACATCGACATGTATGATAACAGTTACCTCTAACTTTGAATCAACTTTGTAGCATATTGCTAAAACTAACATTTCTTTTTATATTCCAAGATTACCCCTATTATTGTGTACTTAAATATATTAAATACGTTTGTTTTGTCTATTTAATATATAACGCTTAACTGCAGCTACGTTTGTAGCTTCTACAGGTACCCATAAGTCACCAGTTCTAACTTTTTTCATCTCGAATATCACTCCGAAGCAAGCATGATGAATGCGATGTATTGCAATTATATTACGAACACAATGTAAATTTGATACACATGGCGTAAGCATTTGAAAGATCACTCGGTATTGATTGGTATTGATTACCTGACTGAATCTATTTGCTTGTTACATGCGGATGAGTTGCGAATAAGTTAAAATATAGCTTTCTGATTGAAATCAGGTAAAGTCTACTAACAAGAAGATTGTTAATACAAATAATTGCTAAAAATGATATTTATTATCAGCGATCTTCTACGTTTCGATAATGAGAAAAATAAAATGTATAAATGCAAGTTTACGTAAACAAGTTTTAGACTATTAGTTTTACGTCATAAATCCCTCGATGTATGAATATGATATTTTACAACTTGCAATCAAAGAAAATTTTACAAATGCATAACACTTTACATTTTCTAACTTTACTTTTAAGGGCAAATGGCACAAAAAGGTATTAATCTTAGGGTCCATTTCCAATCAATGTACTCTTCTTTTTTTCTTGTATAAAAAGGTGTCCAACAAATTTTTTTGGCGGATTTGGGTTTTTTACTAACGGTCGTTAACTCACTTCTTTAGTAAATTACATGTTTGGTCCTTGAGTTTGTATAATCATTTCATGCACCATCCACCACCACCCACTAGCCGCCACCACCACCTGCCACCTCTACCACCACCGTCCGCCACCATCACTGACCGTGCCACCATCCACCACCACCACCACCGTGAGACGCCACCACCACCTTAGCAATCAAGTCACTAACAGTATGTTGCATACAAAAAGCATTATAGTTGTTAATCCATATCAACCAATATATGTCTATATGCAATACACTTTTAATCATTTAATGCAAAACACCTTCTCATTTCTTAGCGAAGTAAGCAAACTGTTGCTTTAAGGTTCAAATAATGGAAAGTATGTTGCATTACAAGGTTACATATTCCATGTTTTGGTAACATACAATATCTATGTTGCAATTATGGTTAAAAGAAGTTGCGTATTTTGGTAACAAAGTTAAAGTACATTGTATCTTTATTGGAGTTTGCTCAAGTTTAAACATCATATACCCATGATAATGCATTTTTATATCACGAGCCCCACAACAAGCAACATAAAAGGTTAAAAGAAGTTGCGTATTTTGGTAACAAAGTTAAAGTACATTGTATCTTTATTGGAGTTTGCTCAAGTTTAAACATCATATACCCATGATAATGCATTTTTATATCACGAGCCCCACAACAAGCAACATAAAAGTGGTCATGTTCTTCATGCAGGCAACAAACCAGTTAAAGGTATTCACTTGTAACAGAATTAAAGAAGCAAAAAATTAATACGGGCTAACTACCTTTTGTGTATTTTCAAGCAAATGGGCATAAAAAAATCCGGCGTAGTGAAAATTTCTACTGAATGTAACTAAGCAATAATAGTGTCATCTTTGTATGTGGGCCCCTGCCTTAGATATAAAGAAGTTAACATGTACCACGTTTGTAATTATGCGTGGGAATTGAAAGTTAAATTTAAGCAGGGCCGTCCCATCATTTGATAAAATTTTTGAGGGCCCTGTGCGAAATTACATAATGAGGCTTTTCGAGAAAAATGTTTATAAATAAAGTGTTACCATTTATAAGATATAATGCAATTAATTATCTAAACGTTCTGACATATTATTCATTTAAGATATTTTCTCTTCTAAATATCTTTTTCTTCGTAAAAAATATGTGTACACACATATATAATTATTAACGAGACAAATTTTGGGGCCCCTAAAAATTTTGGGGCCCTGAGCGGTCGCTCACCTTGCACACCTTCAAAGCCGGCCCTGATTATTTAAGCAACTGCATGTACATTATTACTATATGATTGCAATATATGCAAAGTTTGTATAGCTTTTGTGTCAGTCTAGCATCTCATCTTCTACCCTCAAAAGCTTGTTGATTCGCCTAAATCACTCGTACCCTTAGCAATCAAGTCACTAACAGTATGTTGCAGACAAAGATGAGTTCATTGTCCTGGTACCATGAAGAAGTGTAGGAAGTCTTACTGATATCAAGACAGAGGAAAGGATGGTAGATTAGTAATGGTGAAAATGATGTGTGTAATGTGTTTGATGGAATGTCACTGAACAAGATTCTTAGAAATGAGGTTAGAATTAGTAATGTTGGCGGTAGTGGTGATAGCTTCTGGTGGTTGTGGTGGACGATGGTGGTAGAGGTGGCAGGTAGTGGTGGTGGGTGGTGGTAGTGGGTGGTGGTGGATGGTGCATGAAATGATTATACAAACTCAAGGACCAAACATGTAATTTACTAACGATGCGAGTTAACAAACGTTAGTAAAAAACCCAAATCCGCCAAAAAAATTTGTTGGGTACCTTTTTATGCAAGAAAAGAAGAAGAGTACCTTGATTGAAAATGGACCCTAAGTTTGGTACCTTTTTGTGCCATTTTCCCTACTTTTAATTACTAGAAATATTTTATTATTAAACTAGTCATATCTTTCACTTTGAAAAAAATATCCGAGATCATTATTGGAATAAAACATTTTGAGTAATAAGTTAAATTAATTAAGTAAAGCATCAAATGTAATTTTGAGGATCAAACACCATCTTTCCATTATTGGCTAATATACAAAACTATTTTTGGCATGAAGCCTAATCACTTTAAGCTAGTACAATGTAATCTTTTCTTAACTAGCTTAATTACAAATTGTATCTAGCTTTCCTTGATCAACAAGCTAAGTAAACTAGTTGTTAGGGTCGTACGGATCCACGATCCCCTGTCAGAATGATCCGTGAGCCGTGGTCCTCTGTCAGAGATTTTGGCTACAAAAAGCAAGTTTTTCTTGCCTAGAAACTCATCTCTTGCAATCATTTTTACACACACTTTCATACATTCTTTGATCATTATTTGAGTTCTAATAATCATTTTAGTGATCCATTTGCATCATCAAAGTGATCCATTTACTTCAACCATATTATTGCAAGAGAAGAACAAGAAAACATTGAAGTTTTACTTGTTGTAGATTTTAGTTTCTTGTATTTACAAGAGTTTTGTTGTGTTTTAACCAAACAATATACACCAAATTAGAGAGATAGGTCAGTATTTTAGTTCTCAAAATAGGTTAGAGAGAAAGGTTGGTTCTACCCCGACGAGAACTCGATATTTAGCTTGGCATCAAAAAAGTAAGCGACGTTATACGGTTTTCTTCGCCTTAAAGGGGGCATTGTTGGCATAGTAAAAGGATACTCTCGAGTGGGGAACTCAGGGAGTGGAGTAGGGCGAGGAGGGTGTCTTCGTTACGAATCACTATAAATACTCGTGTCGTGGTTTGATCTTTCTTATTTTTTCGCACTTACCTACTTAGTGATGCGTGGTTTTGCAACCTTTCAAAAGGTTTTACTTCTCAAGGGATCTTGAGAAGCTTGCAATCCCCACCAGACAGTGTACCTGACCGATGTAGTATAGTGAGTGGCAAGTACCTGGGGATTGATCGTTCTCTCGGGGAATAGTGTCGTTAGGAGTGAAACTACTCTAACTAGGTCTAGGGGTAAGGGATGATTCTTTTTGTATTTTTATATTTTTTTAGAAAGCAAGTAAAATATCTCGGGTATTGGAAGAGTGGGCGGAATTAGTTGCTAGCCAACTAACCCAAATAACTACTTAAACAATTAAAATAAAATAACAGGAAAATAAAATGGTAGAAACTTCTAATATGGAGAAAAGTGTGTTTACTTAGATTTCCTTACTCCCTAGTTATCTTTTATTGATTAATTGGTTTGTCACAATTGCGTGGATGAAGGGTTGCATTCCTTAATACCATTCGTGGGGCCGTGTACGATCTTCCCAACTCTATAAGCTTCTATCTCTTCCTATGACGACACGTTTAGTATCCTATCATGGCCTCATAAATAGTTACTCATGCATTTAATATAACCAATAAAACCGTAGTACACATCCGATTACGTTTCTTAAGACGTTCAAGCAAGTTACCATATAGGAGATTAGCCAGTTTTCTTAAGCCTAACGCTAAAATCAATCACCCACAACAATCAATGACAAACCAACAACCGATAATCAATAACTTAGTTTCATTAGATCTAAGCAAACACAAATAAACCTAAGCTAACATGTTAATAGAAAGAAAAGCATGCAAGATAATCAAACAACACATAGACATACTGAATGATTAAAGGGTAACTTATCTTCAATTGAATATGGAAGAAAAGAGGGTTTGAAACCCTAAAATTACTGCAAAATTCGGACTAGGGTTTGTACACCAAAAGTTCCCCATCAAAAGTTCTACACAATGAATGAAAAATCGAAAATTATATATAGATTTATGATGACATCAAATAACTACATTTTATTTGCATCATTTATCCTATGTTTATAACTTGTTTTATATTATTTTATATGAGAATTGATACTTAATCGTTTACTTTTGTAATTCTCAGTTATAAACAAGCATTTGGTGAAAGTTAATGATTTCGGACGGAAATTGGAGCAAAATGAATCAAGTTGGAAAAGTCTACTGAACTGAAGGAAGATGCGGCGTATCATTCTAGACAAATACGCCGTACATAAAGGCTTAGATGAATCTGAGACCATTGCCTGACTTTGAAGCGTGCGCCGCATGGATTTATCCCATCCGCCGCATATGAAGCCTTGGTCAACAAGAAGAACTAACTTGTTTTACTCTAGATGTGCCGCATGACGTTCCAGATATGCGGCGTATTAATCTCAAAACTTCACCAGAATTATCCAAGATACTGAAGACAATGCGCCGCATGAAGAATGAAGTTACGCCGTATCTTAAGGCGGTGTACGAATATTCGTGAATATTATAATCTTGGACCCCACGCGAAGTTACCTTGATACGCTGTATCGGACCAATCCGATGCGCCGTATCGGTCATATACTGTAAAACCCTAAAATCTCAAACTTTGCAAAATTACCAAAATGCCTCTAAGAATTTAAAAATTTATATAAAGCTTAAATAATTACAAATTTAATTAAAAATAATTATATGAATGCAACAAAAGCCCAAAATATTTTGTAATGATAAAAATTGATAAATTAAAATCCTAAACATATGTATACATATTTTACAAGACACAAAGTAATTAAATTTATTTGTACACTATATTTAATTTATTTAACATAAGGTTTAATTAAGGAAAAATGCAAATAATTGGGGAAGACCAAATTAAATAATTTTGAATGAGTCTCAGCCCATTTATTCAGCCTATAACTCCATCTCCATCAATTTATACGTATCAATCTATTCCTAAAATTTCTACACCAAAAATAAACCCTAAAACTTCTCTCCAAAAACACAAGCGGCGCATAAAAAAATTCTGGGAATCTCTGGTCATTTTTCTTGGCTGTGTTCGAAGGTAAGGAGCATGGTAAAATTATTGGTAAAGGTTGTAGATGATAGGTGAAGCCTAGGGCTTTATTTTTTGTCGCGTTTTCTTGGTCGAGAAGAATAAAAAGCCCACAACTCATTTGTTCGATCAAGACCACATTGGGTATTTTCCTATCACTATTTATATCATATAACATCTGTATAAAATATTGGACTCGAACCATGCACATCTAAAAAGTCATACGAATTTATTTATAAAAGAAACCCTAGAATCGAATGAAAAAGAAGAAAGGCTGCATGCGATTTTAATGAGGCTTATAAATATTTTTGTAACATGTAATCTTGATCATATAACACTGGAAAAATGTGGTTTAATTTATTTGAAGCTTCTACGAATTTGTTTGATTTTATTATTGTTTCTGTCGATCGCAAATGAAAGAAAAGAAAAGAAATAAGGGCCGAATGGTCTAGGGTTAGGGTTTTGGTGTTATTAAAATGTTAATTAATGCTTAATGATTAGGTAAAATAATGATTGTGTAATGGGGAATGATTAGGTTTTTGACATTGTGGTTTTTGTTATGAACCGAGTGGAAATTAAATAAAGGAAAGGGTATGTTTTGTAAATTCTGAAACATTAGGGGCTGTTCTGAAAACTATAAAAACTCAGGGGAAATTGGTATAAATTAAGTATAAGGGTTAAATTGGTAAGTTTCATAATTAAAAGGTTTAATTTGTGAAATATATATAATTATATATATTTAATTGTAAATAATAATATTTGAGGGGTGTAAGCTGTAATTCTGAAAATTCAAGATGAATTCTAGACTAAATATGTATTTATAGGTGAAATGTGAAAATATGATGATTTATGAGGGCCTTATGGTAAATTTAATAAGTAATTAATTGTTTTGGTAAATTAAATAATAAAAGGACTAGTTTTGTAATCGTGTGAAACTAAGGGTGTAAATGGTAATTTATGTAACATGAAGGTAATTCTGGACTTAAAAGTTATTTAAAGGTATAAAGTGTATTTTTGAGAATTAAAAAGGGTTTACTTGTAAAATTATATAATTAAAAGGTATAATATGTATTTATTGGAAATTGAGGGACTAATCATGTAAATTGTGAAGTAAAGGGTTGTATTGTGTAATTAGAGTAATAAAAAGAAACCTAAAGGAGTAATCTAACTTATAAACGAGCATTCAAATAATAAGACAATCATGAATTTGTGTAGATCCGTTGAAGAAGGAGTTGCTTCCGATCTTTATGTTTTCTGTTATGTTGCACTTGCGGTCTAAGGTACAGATATTCTGACCTTTCAGTAAGGTTTCTCATGACTCATGATCCGTTTTCTCTAACCCTACTCTGATTTCTAATCTTGGTTCTTCTGATGTCTCTGGTTCATTGATATGATGTTTTGTATGAAAACCTTTGAAAATATAACTGGATGATATGAGACAAAACGTGTGGAAATGATTTCTTTTAACATGATATTAACTTCCGCTAAAAACATTTTAGAGAAATACCTTTGTGAAAATCATGTTTTTAAATGAAATGAAAAACCTCTAAATTTGTTTCCTTATGAAAACTTTCACACTTGTAAACCTTGAACCATTGATATGAACCTTGCTACCTTTATTCTGATATTTTCCTTTGTTTAGGGTTCCCGATGCCATTGCTATGATACCCCATTTTATTTTCTGAACCTTTTATGTGATAAACCTTTGTTATCTGAACCTGCTGTTTTGGACTTTCTGATTTGACCTTCTGATTTGGACCTTATGATATGAACCTATGATATGTATTTCTGATCTGATTATTATGATGACCTATGATCTGCGTCATTATGACATTCTGTTTGACCTATTCTAGTTTGACACCCAAGCCAATTTATTTCACTAGGCATGGGGGTTCCATGTCCGTGTCGGGGATGCACCTCTGACATGACTCTAGGGCAGTAGAGTGATGTTCTGCCACGTCCCTTTGATTGGTCTGCATGTGAATGGGTAGGGGCGTATGGATGCATCCTAGATCTGTTTCTGTTTCTGTTTCTGATATGATATGATATGATTTGTCTGGTGAATGTGGCTGTGTGTGCAATACACGTCCTTTACAAATTTCTGGGAGCTAGCTACTCCACCCATATGAGGACACCCCTCATTATTGTCTGATTATCTGAGAGGTCTCCCTTCTATATGATTATGAAGAGATATGATTATGATTATGATGAAAGCATTATTATGAAGGCATTATTATGAAGGCATTATATCTGTTTCTGGGCTCGTGGTTGATGACTAACCCTTACCTTACCTCTTATTACTATTTCATACTTACCTTTGATTACATTCTGTTATTCCCTTTATACCTTATTCAGTATTCATTTTTGTTTCATTATTACTTCGTTGTTATATCTGTTCACTGGGCTTTTTAAGCTCAGCCGCGTTTTCTTTCTCACGCGGCAGGTTTTAGAAGGAAGCTGGGTGATGGGCGAAGAGTGAAAATAGGAGCTTTTAGAGAGGAATTGCTTGATGAGTTAATAGTGGTTCTGAAGATGCTTTAGATTAGTCATTTTGTACTTAGTTCTGATATTGTATTCCTTTATCATGGAACCTTTTGTAACTCTTGTATCCATTTGTATTATTAAAGTTTATGCTTGTGTTTGTTCTGATTGACACCATGAATGTGACACTTTAGCCCTTGTCGGGTTGGGGTGTTACATATACAATCCTTACCGAGAAATCAAGTGGAGATTAGAAGCTTAATGAAGAAATCAAGATTACATGTCGACACTCGAAGATGCTTTCGTATTTTGGCCGTAAAATCTTCATCCGGACTCCGTTTTAACCCGTTCAAAAGGCCACCTTAAGAGAAAAAGGAAATCTATCCATTTTCTGAAGGAGATACAGCGCATAGGGTTTTTAGATGCGCCGTATCTAGGTCGGAACAGCTGCAGACTATTTTTGGTAAACCTTAGAGGCTACTCTTGCTTAATCCTATAAATACCAAAGCCCTAGAACGACTTTGGCATCACTTTTATCAGTTGGGTACACCCCAAAAACGTCCCTAACACCTCCTCCTTCCATCCTCGAATATCGATGAAGAACATCTCAATACTTAACTTTGTGTATCATTCGGTTAGCATAATAAATTTGTCTATGGATTTCTTATGTTTAATTTTGATGTACACTCTATCTTTTGTTGAGATTATGGGCTAACACCCTTAGGTGTTAGCCATGTTTATGAAGTTTTATTAGTTTATATGATTGTGTTGATTGATTTACTTTGTTATTGGATTGGGTGCTTGTCGATAAAAACTCGTTTATTGCTTATAACTAGTAGAAGTCTATGTAACTAGGTTATGATCCTTATAACTTTAATTGATGTGACTTAACTTCCTGTAATTGTGGTTGCCTTGGTTGAGTTATATGTGTGTTAACCTGAATCTCTATTAGGAATCATTGTTTGGCATAAACGGAACGTGTCTACAACCTAATAGGACTAGTAGCGTGTGATACCGAACTAGGTTAGATGGTTTAAAGCAATAAGTTAGTATTGATGCTAGATGAGTCACTATGATCATGTCCTCTTTCCCACCACGATGGTAGGTTATTTAATCGTGACAGGGTTAATAATCGGATTGGCGACTAAACAACTGAATGAATTAAAACAAGTAGACATAAGCATGTATAACTATAAAATGGATTAAACTTGGCTAACTCGTTCTTCCTATCTGATCTTCATCTATCTTTAATTTGCTTGTATTTAGTTAGTTATTTATTTTCTTGCATTTAGGTTAATTAAACACATAAAAATCATGATAGCCTCTCAGGCTAAACCCCCAAAACATTTACTTGCTTTCTAGTTTAGAATAGTTAGTTTAGTAATTAGAATACCATTAGATCACTTTAGCTTCGCTCCTAGTGAACGACCCTTGCTTACCTAGAAACTATCTACATTGACCGGGTACACTGCTCGTTAGTGTTTAGAGTCTATAGGTTAGTTCGGCAAAATATAAATTTAAAACTTGGTATGATTCTATAGACCTAAANATGATAGCCTCTCAGGCTAAACCCCCAAAACATTTACTTGCTTTCTAGTTTAGAATAGTTAGTTTAGTAATTAGAATACCATTAGATCACTTTAGCTTCGCTCCTAGTGAACGACCCTTGCTTACCTAGAAACTATCTACATTGACCGGGTACACTGCTCGTTAGTGTTTAGAGTCTATAGGTTAGTTCGGCAAAATATAAATTTAAAACTTGGTATGATTCTATAGACCTAAAAAAACACATCAGTTTACACTGGTGACGGCGTCCCCTTTTTATGGTTGACGCCGTCATCTCGCCATGGCTAGGGTTTCTTGTCGTCCAATCCAAGTGCTTGACGCCGTCCCCTTGTAGGTCTTCTGGGCCGTCACGCTTGGGATTCACACGTGACGGCCTACTTCTGGTATAACGTGACGCCGCCACGCTTTAAGCTCCAATTATTCTTCTGGCGCGTCAAGTGTAAATGTGATATCCACCTCTTGTCACATTGAGTGACGGTGTCCCCTTGTAACTCTTGACGCCATCAGGTACAATTTCCAACATGGTTTCTTGACTTTGTCGTTTTCTTCACTTTTCACTCCAAAAACGTCCAAAATGCACCATTTTTCAGAATTCTTGTCCAAAGTATCTAAAATGACAAAAGGAACGATTTGAGGTAATATTTGATCATAAAAACACGATTTAGGGCTTAAATGACCCCTTAAAAGCGTAACAGATTTCTCCTTATCACTTAGTCATTTATTCATTGCATTGCTTATATTTACTTACTAGCTTCATAACCCGCCCGATGGGCGGGTACGCTTCATAAAATTGTTTTCAAACTTATTTAAAAAGAAAAATAAATAATGAAGAACGAAAAATATCGTTAAAAAAATCATTGGAAGACCATCATATATTGATCATGTATTATACGTACAAATAACAATCAGAAGTATTATAACAAATTAATTACATGATGGTTACTCATACGCGGATATAAAACTTCATACATTACAAATAACACCATGAATTGAAGAAAATGATACAGATACATCTTATAGATCCATAAATTGAAGAAAAAAAATAAAAATACTTAATTATTCAAATGAAACACATGGGAAAAAATTTGTCTTGAACAAACATTAGGAAATCATTAAAACTAAGATAACACTGAGATATGAATATGATATTATAATAATATCTGGTAAATGCAAGTGATTACTCCTTTTCAATATTGTCTTCAAACATTTATTTGTTACACCGTTGTGCCATGCATCAGTTTATAAGCCTTAAATAAACTTTCAAGTGTTAAAAGATTGGTCGTTGGAGATAATCAATCTTGAAATTATGCAGGTCGTATCCATAATTCGCTTGATACCTACAACATTTCAGAAAATTAGTTTTTTGAATTGAAAGTGTTATGCATGTCTAGGTTTTTATTACCACAGTTTAAACACCTTAACCTCAGGAGTATCATCATTGATATATATCTTACTGGATAAACTATGTATGGCAACAGTTGGGGTATCTATATAAAAACAAAGAAGTCATTAATAACTACATGTACTCACAACCATAAAGTAACCACTTGATCAAACTGAATATAATACCCCCAAGAATTTCCAGCCTTTTCCCTCGCAGTGCAGGCAACAAATATAGGGTTGTGACTTACATAAAAGAAAGATCAACAAAAAAATAACTACGTTAATCCCTTTTTATCGATGTAAGAAACATTAAATGCGGAAAACGACTTTTATTTCTATATAATGATCCAACAATGTGTAGCAAGAAGAAAAAGGAGATCTCATATCGTGTGTTTACAATTCTTGTTTCATGCCTAAACAACCATTTACCTTTTTAGAAAAGAAATGTAGGCCCTTATCAGGATATTCTTCCTCATAGGTCTCCCCAAGGAGAGGATTAAAGGTTTTGCATTGTCGACCCTCGGTTGATGCATAACCAAGAAACAACATAATCTGTAATGCTTAGTATTCTCATTAAATCATTCCCCTTCATGAGTAAGAAGTTTAAGGTCAGTACTTAGTAGAACTTCAAAAGAATGAAACTCCTTTGAATACGAAGCGAAAATGTCATAATGCTTAGAAGTTAAACCAAAATCTGGAGGTTACTCTTTAAACAAAGAGTGGAAATTTCAAAAATTATTGAAAGTAATTGCTGGTACAAAACGATACTTAATGAAATTGCCATGAATGAGCATAGTTTGAGTACCTGAATTATTTGTTGTTTAATACTAAGTATTGTGAAATCATCATAATCAACATAATCGTCATCTTTCATGACCACCGCATCCACTCGTGCACAGTTCCCCAGTTGCTGAATCAATCAGTCTTGCAACCCAAGATGATCTTGTCTCCTCCATCTAGAGGTGACAAAAGTGTCCGGTTCTATAAACAGACCCAAACAGGCTCGGGTCCGAATGGGTAAATCTGACATTCAATTAAATATGCACGGGTCAAACAGGCCTATTTTATCAGCAACCATTTTTATCAGTTAACCTTTTATTATCAAAAACCTCATAAATATATTATCAGCACAAACATGATTTCCAATATGTAAAAGAATGTAATAGAAAGTACGTATTATTTTACCTTGGTGACTCTACAACGGGTTTGCATTGACGCATCATAATTGTCATTTAACTCGATAAACTGACATCAAATGATTCATTTTCATTTATCATTCTAGGTGCTCTTGAGGCGGTTCTGTGTGAAAAAAAAGGCCATCATATTGTTTAAATTTTACAATTTGTTGAGAAATTTATCTATCAAAATATGGATGCAAGTGAAATGTAGCTTAAAAATGACCTTTTCGAAACAATATTAAAGAATTCATAGTGCTCATTAGAATCAGAATCATACAATAGTATACCACCTCCTTAGAATGTGCGCTCTCCAATATAATGATCATTTGTCATTTTAAACACTCATATCTACATGTTTTAGTTCCATACCTGCAACACAATTTCAAAGATAGTTAGTTATGAAATAATGTTTTTTATATATCAATTATTACTTTAGAAATTTTTAAGGAGTGTTTACTTTTTTCCTAGAATATTATTTTATTGCAACTTCATTGATAAACGAATAACATGTAAAACGCAGATCTTCTTAATTATTTATTTTAGCAACTTTCCTAATAATTTACTTAAAAAACAAAAAACTGACTAAAAAGGTAAATTAATGGAGTAGTTTATCGAGTTTCCACTTCCCTTTAAAACTCTTATGTCCGGACCAGTGGTCTAGCATACTGCATGCTCCTTTATGAGTAACATCAGGATTAATCATAAAGATAAACTATCTCATGTTATTGCTAAGCATTAATCTGATTTGTGGTTGTGGTTACAGCATGTTTAAAGCAACATGACTTAGAAACCTGATTGTTACATCATCCAAGATTGCTTTTCACCTCAAATTTCAACTTCTATGACAAATATTATGATCCACCCCTTTGAACATGAGTAACCATCAGTAGCCAAACAATTTTTAAGACAACATAAGCCGTAAAGAAAAGCAGCCGAACACCCCTTCAAAAAAATTTTATAGCACCTAAAAGTTTTCAAATATATACCAATAATTGCCTCAGTGTGTGCAGAAACGACTTGCGTAGTGGTTCCAGCTTCTCGCTATTCAAGAGTCTCCCAAACACAAAGCAATCACCTTCAAATCAACGGTGTGAGTATTAATGTGCGAGTATTTTAAATGTGTAAGCAATTGTTGTTATCAGTATAATGCATTTTTATCCGCCACATATCATTAACAATATCAAAATCTAACAAAGATGCTTTGATATGTACTTTCTTACTGTTAAACCTCCTTATTTGCACCACAAACTCTTATAGGCAATAATACTTGTAAAGTTTCTTCAAGATCAACGATCATGCATTATGCCAAAGCCAAAACACCAAATATATGGTAATCTGAAACAAACCCAAGCAACCAATTTTAAAAATTCTTGGAAAAAAATATGATCAACTCATTGTTGCATAAAAAATACTTAGTTCATCAAACATAAAAAATACGGTAACCTCTTGATAACGGATCTAATGATTGCTTGTGCAACTCCTTGTTCAGCTGCTGTAGTTGAGCTGAATAGTACTTTCAAGATTAAGCTGATAACATGATCAATACATGTTTTTGGCAATTTAATGAAGAAAATGAATTTGACCATCACAAAATGGTGGGACACCACAAAGCAAAATGTGTAGGATAACACCAGCACTCCATACATCTATCTCAGGGCCATAGTTTTGTTTCAGGACCTCAGGAGCCATGTAGTATTCTCGTGTAGAAGATTAAGAGCTCAGTGAAAATGGAAGAGATAATAGAGTAACAATAGTCTATAAATGAATTACTAATGAATAAGTTTCACAGTTGACAGTCTTTACCTGGTTTAAACATAACAAATAATCCAAAATCGATAACCTCTAAGGCTGATGTTTCTTTCTTGTTTGCATACAAAAAGTTCTCACTTATAAGATCCCGATGGATAACACCATGATTGTGGCACATCTGCAGCAAGTAATAGATATGGTAAGTTCAATATTTCAAGAGGTGGGTGACAAACAACTAATCTTATCTTATAACCATATCGGAAATACTTTATAACCTTTGAAGGATAAAACCAATAAATTAACAATCAAGATTGCAGGAGATATAACCTTTGAAGGCTACACACTCATAATATCACCTCAAAATGTCATAGAGTGGAGTGTAATACCCTTAGGCCTTTATTAGAACAAATAAGTTGCATAAAGTATGAACATTACATACCATTAATGACTTCCATAGCACCACCAACAACATGATTGTATCCAAAAAGGATTAGATTTCCCAAAAAAGTGAGTGTAACTAAGAAGCTCAAAGCTATATTGGCATTTCACCAAACACTTGGTTTGCAAAATTTCCCATAACAAAGATGTTTCACTTCCGTTAAAAATTGCAAAACAATAAACTCAATAGTGGTTAAATCAATCTGGTGATAAAGTGTTACAGCAAAGAATCACAAAATGACTAATTCATCGATTAATTTATACCTTCGAAACTATTGTTCTTCGTCAAGACTTTCATTATATATTCTTCAAGATTCATACCCTAATAACAAACAAAACAAAAATTCTCATTTGGGTTGTACAAACATTAAGCGTGATAAATAATGAAACAGAATATTGTAAAGC